>CABEEJ010004584.1:0-21340 GCA_901482245.1 Timema douglasi
CCGAAAAATTTATAATTCGTGCAGTGGAGTTTATTTATCTCTCACATTGATAAATTAACGGCCGGAGGGCTTGAAGTTGTGTTTGTTTTAGATTTAAGTCAGTTTATAAGTACTGTAGTGTGCTGAAATAATCAGTCGACTCAGAAAGTGCATGTTAAGTACCTCCAATGATGTTTTTTTAAACTACCCTGACCAGTTGGGTGGAAACGGGCCAGTCTCGTATAGTCTGGTTTGAAGGTGACGGTAAGGTTGGTGTTCGGATTCCACTCTCCCTCCAAGCAACTGACCAAATCTCTAACCCGTCAATATATACAGTAGTTACATGACTTCTTTGGTGCTGACTGATAGCTCACAGCTGAGAGCTGGTGGCTTTGAAAAGTTACCAGACCAAATTATGTATCCCTTCGCCGAATCATATGATCTGCAAAAACATGTGTTTAGCAGATGTCACTTCTGACAGTCAAAATGTAGGTATATACCTAAATGTTGAATGTCAGAAGTCAGCTGTGAGCTACTGCATTTCTAGATGCACCACTGAGTTCGAGGGTTCTACTAGAAGAGGGGGTAAACTGCCCCCCCCCCCATTTACCCTCTTCCCACTGTTAATAACCCAGCTCGGATTAAACGCCCGTAAGAACATAACGTGGTTAACCGACCGACTCGAGGTAGCGGGACTTGTCAACCTTGACGTGAGTTAACGGCTCCTTAGACGAGAGAGGAGACGACTACTCTTGTCTCTCTTTGGTCACCACGTCTTACTACCCTCTCGGGCTATACGCACACGTACTATTTACAACATTTATATGATTAACTAATTAAATAATTGGCTAACTAAGATTCCAGTAATCTTCATCATATACTGGAACACCGAAAAGAGCAACAGGAACAAAAAAAACATTCAAATAAGTTTTAGATAGTTAAAGAAAAAATAGTTAAAAAACGTTCATGAAAATAATTTGGATACTGAACTTTTATAATTCAAGACAAATCATCAACTTTTGAATAGATATGTTTTAACTTGTTGTTTTCAGTTGTTTTATTTTCACTTTCGTTAAAAACTAGTTTGTCGATTATTTGTGTATCACGTCATGTTGTTAGTTTGAGCGATTTGACTCGTACTATTATAAATAGTCAAGGTAAATAGTAGGATGTTAAAGTGTGTGTTAAATAAAATAAAACTATATAAATTGAGTATAAACAACTTGTAAAGTGGTCATGGAGTAATGTGTCGGACTTCTGTGCTGGGGTCCGGGCTTCAATCCTAGGTCCCGGCACAGATTTATCTTATTGCCAAACCCTTCCTTCACCTCTGACAAGACTTGTATTAATCACAACTTGTGAATGTGTAGAACGCCAGGCCTCCACCGAGGTTCGGATTCCACGTTAAACTGTAGGTCCTCCATTTCATCTCACAATCACCCTACCATTACACATTAGCAGTAAGTGAGTATAACCCGAACGGGTAGTAAGACGCGGTGCTAATAATAATATCTGGAATAATTTTTTAGTGAGATCTGTTCCATATAAAACCGTAAAATTTCACAAACTTTCCATTAGTATGAATTAAAATCACTCATCTTTAATAAAAATAAAGCTTGAATATGGTGAGAAATCACCGAAACATGTCGTCGTCGTAGAAGAAAAACTAAAAACGTGTATAAAATTAGGAGACGTCAGGTAGTCAAAATAACAAACAAGAAGATATAACCTTACTATCAATATTATTATTTTCTGAAAGTTGAAAAAATGACACCTGGACACGGGAATCGAACCTGGGACCTTTGGCTAAGTAAACCACTGCTCTAACCACGGAGTTATCCAGGATTCTTCCTGTTCCCAGAGTAATTTGAAATCACATATTTGTAGCCGACGATTTCCTTAAGTCCATTATAGACTTTGCCTTAAAATATGAGTGAAGAATGACCCTGGGCCACAGACAATTCTCTGTGCCCTGGGCACTGGACAAATCCTGGATAGCTCAGTGGTAAGAGCATTGGCGTATTAACCCAAAAGGTTCCGGGTTCAATTCCCATGTCAAGGTGTAATTTTTCAATTTTCAGAATATGATATCCGAGGGTGTAATTCCTCACTAAATGCATACATAATAGCTCTGGCTATTTGATTCTTAATATTATTATTATTTATCTTTACCAAATAAATATGAACATTATTAGAAAAAATTACATTAATGTAAAGAGATAACATAAAAGACTAGGAAAGGTTGGTTTTAGTTTTCGCTGTGAGCCTATATTTATAGTCCTACATGTATTATTAATATCAGATTAGCGGTAAAAAGGGCCGGATTGATCAGAAATGAAAACGATAACTGTTAGTTTTGGAATAATGCATAAAAAGGGGGGTATCAATTCACACACACAAAAAAGTTTGAAATTTACAGAACTGTTTGTTTGCTTAAGAGCGACTTGTGCTGGGTTTTTTTAAAGTTAGTTAGCTCTGTCAAATTAGCAATATCTCGAGGAATTACGTTAGATATTTTAGTCATGTTATTTGAAATAACATTTGTTCTATAATTTACCGTTTTAAATGACTTGTGTGATGATTTACTTTCATCTCTCGTATTATTATTATTATTATTATTATTATTATTAGCATCGCGTCTTACTACCCGTTCGGGTTATACGCACTTACGCTAATGTGTAATAGGTAGGGTGATTGTGAGATGAAATGAAGGAACTACAGCTTAACGTGGGATCCGAACCACGGTGGAGGCCTGGCATCCCACACATTCACAAGCTGTGATTAATACACGTCTTGTCAGAGGGGAAATCTCTCGTATTATATCCAGAGTTAACCATTTCTGGTTAGAAAACTTTCCTACCCCCTCCACTTCGGTGGCCGCATGGTCTAACGCGCTACTCTCTAAGTAGACTAAACTGACGATGATGGTGAAATCGAGGTTTGAATCTCAGTCGGGTGTACCGAGGGTGGATTTTCAAAATGGTTTTCCACACTCCCTCCCCTCAAATGCGGGTTTTACATCCCTCCCGAATCCCTAAAAACCATTAGCATAATTAGTACATAACTGTATTACCCGAACGGGTAGTAAGACGTGGTACTAAATAAATACTCTTTAAGTTATTTGATTTTATTTTATAAACATATATACGAGTTTGAAAAATTATCAATGTAACAGCATTTGCGTGGAGGTACAGGTGTAAAACTTTATTTTAAACCCGCCTCGGTGGCGTAGTTGGCTAACGCGCTTGTCGTGTTGAGCTCGACTGCTGAGGACGGGGAGATCGAGGTTCGAATCTCGGTCGGGTGAACTGGGGGTGGTTTTTTCCTAAATGGTTTTTCACTCTCCCTCCACGCAAATGCGGGTTCACTTCCTCTAATTCAACCTTCCCAATTTTTAATCCATTAGAGTAATTAGTACTTAAAGCGTATAACCTGAATGGGTAGTAAGACACGGTTCTAAATATTATTAATATTATTTATTTTAAAAAGTACCCCATACCAGGATTAAAAAACCCTGACCTCACCGTCACTGCGAAACCACACTAAAATAATCTGACATTTAGTTTGCGTGTCCACCGATGCAGATATGGTTATTAATACTCATCACACCTTTTATTTCAAAATAGTTTACGAATATTTGCAAATAACGTTGTTGAAAGTAAAGGTTTTTGTTATAAGCACACATATCGTGAATATAATTTTGGTTTTAAGAGTGTAACTCCTCTTGTAATTAATCTGAGCTCGCGGCAGATAGCAGCACCAGTAGCAGTGTGAAGGCACATTATAAATCCTTGTTGAGGCCCCATTGTGCGCTACTGGACTAGCTGTTCATTCTTCTTAACCTGAAATCCATAAACTCGCTTGTTTGCCGGGGGAGTTTGAGGCGTTTCACTGGCTGGGTGTATAGATATAGCACCATGATTTTAAAGTGGGGGGCAGTGGCGGCTCGTGAATAGGCACTGCGGAATTGCAGCACCCTCTATTTCCACTTGATATTATCGACAACATTTAATATAATTAGTCCTTTATTCATTAATTCTTTATTTATTTTTGTAGTAATATATATAGATATTCCTTAATCTTAATGTCAGTACTTCAATAGCCATCCCCCAGTTTATTAAAAAGATACAAAATTCTTTGTATGGAGCTGTGCGCTTCATAGTGCCAGCGACGTGGTGTTTGATTGTTGTGCACATAGGATGGGGGTGGGGAGGAAGGCGGGACTGCCAGGTAGAGAGAGCACTGTTGTTCTCACAGTGCCGGCTCTGGAATGATGATGGAAGGAAGATGTTTTTTTTACTCAGCGTGTGTTGTGCTTAAAAACCGTGTACCATATTCTTGAATGTGATAAAGTGTAGAAGAGTGTAGAATTAGATTATTATTCTGCTTCCAGCTATTCTATTTGATTCATTTTTTTTCGGTTCTTTTATTTAACAGAAAGACTAAATGCGCTTGCAGTACTTGCAATGAGAAAAATTTCCTCAATTGTCATCCAAAGATCAAGGAGAAAATTATTGAACTTTTTGCCCAAATTAAAACAAGAAGAATGGATTTAATTTTTAAATGAATAGATCAAGCTTGAACTGTAACAATTTAAGTTAAATTAAATAAAAATTGTTTGATTTTTTTTTGTTAAGATTTTATCAAGTTCCTGAATAAATTTTCTTTTTATACATGTTTTTTCCCCTTT
This sequence comes from Timema douglasi, assembly GCA_901482245.1. Lineage (NCBI taxonomy): Eukaryota > Metazoa > Arthropoda > Insecta > Phasmatodea > Timematidae > Timema > Timema douglasi. Next base: position 4,670 of record CABEEJ010004584.1, read on the forward strand.
TATATAATTTTAAAACAAAGGCTAAACATTTTCTGAAGCAGCACCCCCACAAATTTAGCTATGAGCCGCCACTGGGTGGGGGTTAAAGGGGACGCGAGATAAGGTCAGTGTTTTGGGAGTTTTCATACATAGCGAACGATTTTGTTTAGCCAAAATAAATCAATATTTCTCCAGTAGAAGTATATAGTCTAATTTTCTACAACCCGCTCCGGTGGCCGCTTGGTCTAAGGCGCGACTCTCACCGGTAAGGCTAGATTTCCGATGACGGGCAGATCGAGGTTCAAGTCTCGGTCTCGGGTGTACTGAGGGTAGGTTTTTTTCGAAAAGGTTTTCCACTCTCCCTCCACGCAAATGAGGTTACATTTCCTCTAAATTCAATCTTCATCATGCCAAACATACTAGTGTAATTAGTGCGTATGCGTTTATCCCAAACGAGTGGTGAAACGCGGTTGACAAAAAATAGAAACGACAAAAAAAAAAAGCTCTGTTTTCCCTGGCAACACAACACGCCACGCCACTGGTCACCCGTCGCAATATCCGCGCTATATCTGCCACGAGGCGCTAGTGTGAAACGCTATAACATTTTAGCCAGGTGTGAATATTCTCAGGCCTTCATACCCCCCACCCCCCCTCTTTCATATTAGTTTTCATTGCGAGGAAATGGGAAGTAGGGTGGTTGAAAGAAGTGGGGAAGGGTGGCATTAGACCAGAGAGGAGTAAGGGGGAGCTAATGGGACAAGCTGTGATTCCTGACACTCCTTCATTAACTACGAAACACCCCCCCCCCCTCCCTTTGCCATTCCCATTTCTTCCTCCTGAACAGATCTTAGTGGCGGCGTCTTATTAACGATGAGGGTATTACTTTAAAAATGTGTACGGTCAGGAAAACTGTGGTGGGGAAGGGAAATAGGGGAAGAGGGGGATCATGTCGTGGCCGAGAGTGCTGAGACCCTTAACATCAAGGGTTTTCATCTTTGAGGACCGCGGATCGAGTTTGAGGATAGTCGTTTCTGCCGTGGTCAAGAGTATTAAAACTTTAACGTCAAGACTTATTTTGGTGCTGACTGACAGCTCACAGCTGACTTCTGACAGTCAACATTTAGGTATAGTCCTCAATTTTGACCATCAGAAGTGACAGCTGCTAAACACATGTTTTTTGCAGATCATATGGTTCGGCGTAGGGATACATAATGTGGTCTGGTAACTTTTCAAAGCTTTTAGCTGTCAGCTGTGAACTGTCAATCAGCACCAAAGAAATCACAGGGCTACTGAAGGTTAACCAACGCTAATAAACCATCCATGTTGTGATTAAAAGGGTAGATTTTCTTTCTCGTGTAACATAACTCAAACATATTTACTAAGAACTCGTAAGATTTGTGGAAACGAAATAACATATTGTTATATAAACAAACACTCCACCAAAGAGAATAGAAATCAATTCCAGTTTCAAAGTGCCCAATAAAAAAACCAATATAGACCTATATCATTTGGTTGGTTATAGCTCAGAAACTATTGGTTTTTATAAAAATATATTTCAAATAAAATAATAATATTTTTAATAGGATTACATCTTTACAATTAAAGTTATTTTGTATCTAAAATAGTTGCTGAGGTATGATGAAAATTGAATATTTATGTCATGTAAAATATCATCAAATTAATTTTCATGTGAAAATAAACACTACAGTTTTGTTTATATGTTAAAACAAGGTATAGATACAAAGTTTAGTCAAAATCGTTAAAGCTGATTTTGAAAAAAACAAACTATTTTTTCTTATTTTGCCCTTCAGTAAACTAACCTTAGTTTCAAGTTTTTATATATATATATAATTCAAAAAACCTTTTCGGGGGGGGGACCTTATCAAAATTCTATACACCAAGTATTGGCCCAATAGACAATATGATTTTGGCTCTAGCCTATGATAAAAACAGTCAGACGGACAGACAGACTGAATCACAAAAACAACCTTTTCTGTTTGAGAGGGTGTACTTCTTATGGAGGTCAATTATTATCTCTAAGACACTTTGGTTTAAGTCGTGGTGAGGATCGAATCTTTCTTCTTTACGGCGCAAGGAATCAGATGAAGTATATTTAATTCGGAGTTCTCCATAAGTATGGCATCGGATGTGTTCAATTGGTTGTAAAAAAAAATATTACTATGATATTTTACTAACAGAATTAAAAATGAAAAGAGTTATTTCCAAGAAGAATTAACTACTTGAAGAAATTAAATGTCATAAAAAATGTATAGCTTTCTCATGAGAGAGGTATTTTTTTTAAAGTTTGACTTTCTTTACTTTTCTTAATTATAAAGCCCTGTGAATATACACCACCCTCAATACACCACTGTACTGCGGAACGGGCACCGTTTAAACGCAAGGAACACTGAACTACTGGAAGATTTATTTTTTCTTTTGTGCTATCCGAGCTATCCGCAAATTTACACTAACAGGAGCAAGGATGAGAAAGGTATAACTTAGAGTAATTTTACCAACATTTGCTCGGAGGGAGAAAGGGAACCTATTTATTTTTAAAAAAAACTTCTTTAGTACACCCGGCTTGAGATTCGAATGAAAATATCCCCGTCATCGGCATTCCAGTCTATTGCGAGAGTGACGCCTTAGACCAATGGGTCAGCAACTTTTTGATATCTTAGGTCATATGTGTTTAAAAAAATTAGTGACTGGCTTAAAAAATATATCGAGCTAAACGTCTCTATTTTATATTTCTCATATAGTAATGACAGTAAGTTATTAAGTGTATTTTTATGAAAACAATAATTTGTTTGTTTGCTAAATCTTTTGTTGCAAAATAAAATCAATCAGTGGGCCAATCGTTGTCTTAGATAATTCGACCATTCAACTATTCGACCACTCGACCACTCGACCATATGAACACACGACCAATCTACCCTTCAAAAATTCGATAACTAGACCACTCGACCATTAAACTACTCGGCCATTTACCACTCACTAACTTGAACACTAAACCATTTAACAACTCGACCGGTCAATCATTCGACTACTTGACCATTCGACCACTTGACCACTATAACACTCGACCACTGTGGATAGCCAAGATTAAATAATAACATATTTTATAAGAATGTGACCTTATATGATGGTACTTAATAATATATATTTAGCACCACGTCTTACTACCCGTTCGGGTTATACGCTTTTAAGTACTAATTACACTAATGGATTAGGAATTGGGGAGGTTGAATTAGAGGAAGTGAATCCGCATTTGCGTGGATGGAGAGTGGAAAAACCATTTAGGAAAAACCACCCTCAGTTCACCCGACCGAGATTCGAACCTCGATCTTCTCGTCCTCAGCAGCCGAGCTCAACACGACTAGCGTGTTAGCCAACTACGCCACCGAGGCGGGTAAATGATAATAAATTATATTGGTTCAGTAGATAAATTCGCCACACTTTAATCACTCCACAGATCTTTTTTTTAGGACCGCGTCTTACTATCTGTTTGGGTTATACACTTACGTACTAATTACGCTAATGGTTTTAAGGATAAGGAAGGTTAGCCTATATTTAGAGGAAGTGTACCCACATTTGCGTGTAAGAAGAGTGGAAAATAATTTTGGAATAACTACCCTCGGTACAACCGACACAGATTCGAACCTTGATCTCCCCGTCATAGGCAGTCTAGTCTACTGTGAGAGTAACGCATTAGATCATGCGGCCACAAAAGTGGATTTCTACAGATTGTTTATATTTGCAACGAGCATTACGGAATTTGTCTTGAGATTTTTATTTTTAATACCCTCTAACGCGCTACTCTCGTGTTGGACTAGACTGCCTATGACGGGGATATCGAGGTTTGAATCTCTGCCAGAAGTCAGGATTCCCCCCCCCCTTCCCCTGAAATGGTTTTCCACTCTTCCTCCACGCAAATACGAGTTCACTTTCTCTAAATTATTATTATTATTATTAGCACCGCGTCTTACTACCCGTTCGGGTTGTATGCACTTACGCTAATGTGTAATGGTAGGGTGATTGTGAGATGAAATGAAGGACCTACAGTTTAACGTGGAATCCGAACCACGGTGGAGACCTGGCATTCCTCACATTCACAAGATGTCTTGTCAGAGGTGAAGGAAGGGTTTGTTAATCAGATAAATCTGGTGCCGGGACCGAGGATCGAACCCCGGCCGCCAGCACAGCAGTCTGACACCTTACCCCTAGACCGCCAGGTCACCATTCTCTAAATTAAAAAACCTTCATAATCCCTAACCCAGTAGTACATTAGCGTATAACATGAACGGGTAGTAAGACGCGTTGCTATAAAAAAAAACATCTATATATTCCATAGTAGACGTAACAGGTGTGAGCTTAGCTCGAAAATGTACCCAAAAAAATAAATTAAAAAATGACGTGTAGATATTTCTCTTGTGACATAGTGTGTTGTTCAACGGAATACCTCCCTTACAACCGGTGAAGAAACTCCGCTGATGGACTTCATAAAACACCTCTCGGCACCAACCAGGCCGGAGTAATAGGGCGGGGGGGGGGGCAAGAGGGTAGGGGGATATCCCCCCTCCCCTTCTCTTCCACTTCTGCTCTTAAGTGCCCCTAACCAGCCATTTATTACGCCACAATAGCGAATAAGAAGCGGGTATTTGCTCGAGGTACGACGCGCATGCCTGCTCTTTACCCAATGAGACGTCATTTCTTTAGAGATGATGTATGACAGCGTCCTCGGAGAAGAAAGAGCAGCGAACAGTTCTCTTATATAAAAAAAAATGCTCAGAAAAAATGTATATATATGTGTGTATATAAAGGGCCACACTTAAAAGGTGTTGAGAAAATGCTTACGTCTAAAACACCTGTTTAAAGAAGGCGAAAATAGAGTATTATGAAAGAGATGGGCACTTGGAAAGAGCGATTCAGCTCCACAAAGATTATATCCAGGCACGCAGTTAGGAAGGGGGTGAAGGGGGGGGGGGTAATATGGGGTGTAGCACCCGGCTCCCTTTTATTTTTGAAATATAAAACTAATTCTACGTTTAACTTTGATTAAAATTAACATTTTTCAAGATTGATTTAACAAAGAAGCTATTATATTTGATAATTACAGATATAGCCGAATCTAAATATATTATTTAAAATGTAAAATGACAGCTGTACACGGAAATCGAACCCAAGACCTTTGGATTAGTACTTCAATACTCTAACCACTGAGCTATTGAAGAATCGTCCCACGCCCTGAGTCATTTTTGAACTCATATATTTTACCCGCTTCGGTGGCCGCGTGGTCTAACGCGCTACACTCGTGCTGGACTAGACTGTCGAAGATGGGGTGGATCGGGCGCACCGAGGGTGGTTTACCTAAATGGTTTTCCACTCTCCTTCCACGCTAATTTGGGTGTATTTTCTCTAAATTTAGCCTTCCTAATCACTAAACCCATTAGTGTAACTAGTACATAGGCATATCAACTAGATGGGTAGTAAGACGTGGTGCTGAAAATCCCTCATATTTTAAGGCGGAGTCTGTTATGGACGTGGGTAAATCGTCGGCTACATATGTGTGATCAATTAAGATCAAGAGCTTTCAGATAACGCAGCCACCTTTGACTCGGGAGGGATTTCTGCTGCGAATAGTACGGTGACAAATAGTACGGTGACAAATAGTACGGTGACAAATAATACGGTGACAAATAGTACGATGACAAATAATACGGTGACAAATAATACGGTGACAAATAATACGGTGACAAATAGTACGATGACAAATAGTACGATGACAAATAGTACGGTGACAAATAATACGGTGACAAATAGTACGATGACAAATAGTACGGTGACAAATAGTACGGGGACAAATAGTACGGTGACAAATAGTACGGTGACAAATAGTACGGTGACAAATAGTACGGTGACAAATAATACGGTGACAAATAGTACGATGACAAATAGTACGATGACAAATAGTACGGTGACAAATAGTACGATGACAAATAGTACGGTGACAAATAGTACGGTGACAAATAGTACGATAACAAATAGTACGGTGACAAATAGTACGGTGACAAATAGTACGGTGACAAATAGTACGGTGACAAATAGTACGATGACAAATAGTACGGTGACAAATAGTACGATGACAAATAGTACGGGGACAAATAGTACGGTGACAAATAGTATGATAGCAAATAGTACGATAACAAATAGTACGATAGCAAATAGTACGATAACAAATAGTACGGTGACAAATAGTACGGTGACAAATAGTACGGTGACACATATACGTGTGCGCATGTCATGATGGATTAAATACACAAGCTATTACATTGGTTAGTTACGGTTATAACCGCATCAAAATATAATATTCTTTTAAATGAATAAATGACACCAGGACACGGGAATCAAACCCGGTTCCTTCTGGTTTACACGGCAATGCTCTAACCACTGAGCTATCTAGAAATAGTCCCGTGTCCAGGGTCATTCTTCACTCATATTTTATTTTTCCAGATGTTATAATGAAAAATTAAAGATATGTATTTAACAGTAAATTATCATAACTATCTATGATTTTTTTTTACATCCATTACTGTTTCTAGCCTAGGTCACAATTTTATTCAAGGCATATACTTTCTACCACCGGCTTGCTAAGACTAGGACAAGCACAACATCCAGTCCCCGGACGTTAATTCCTCACTGTGAAGTAGTAGATCAATATTTCCCTCAATAATACATTTTTGGACATGCCGGGAATCGAACTCCGGGACCGTTAGCTTAGTAGGCAGAGTCACTACCGTCTGGGCTAAGGTATCGGACTGTTTATAAATGATTGCAACTAAACATTCATCCAAGACGCATGTTTGTCGGCTGAATTCATCAATTCTCTTGGCATGTGACGTTTTAGCAATTAGGTATTTCCCTACCCTTCTTTATGTCCCTTTGTATAGACCTACTTGATAACTGTTTCATTTTTATTTTCTCTCGAACCCTCGTAGAAAAAGTATTGTGATCGTCAAAAAAAAAATCAGCCCAACTTCATTAGATACTTTTTGAGGTGAGCTGGTGGTCTAGGGGTAAGGTGCCAGACTTCTATGTTGATAGTCCCTGGTTCAATCCTCGGTCCCGGTACAGATTTATCTGATTACCAAACCCTTCCTTCACCTCTGACAAGACATCTTGTGAATGTGGGGAATGCCAGGTCTCCACCGTGGTTCGGATTCCACGTTAAACTGTAGGCCCTCCATTTCATCTCACAATCACCCTACCATTACACATTAGAGTAAGTGCGTATAACCCGAACGGGTAGTAAGACGCGGTGCTAATAATAATAATAATAATAATAATAATAATAGCCTAGTAGTAATAGCTTGAGATTTTATTAGAATTTTGACTTTTCATGGCTCCCTAAACCGAAAAAGTAGTTTTCGCAATGTCATCTGTCTGTATCTCAACCTAGAGCTGAAAACATTTTTTTCTATCAACCTAAAACTTAGGCTTTTCATAAGGTTTCCCCGGGGAGTATTTTTGAATTTGATTTTTTTTTATCACCACGTCTTACTGCTTTTTCGAGTTATACGTCTATGTATTAATTACGCTAATGATTTTAGGGATAAAGAAGATTATATTTAGAGCAAATTTTCCCGAATTTGCATGGAGTAAGAGTGTAAAACCATTTTGGAAACAAAAACCTAAGTACACTTGACCGAGATTCGAACCTTAATCTCCCCGTCATCGGCGATCTAGTTTACTGCGAGAGTAGCGTGTTAGACCATGTGGCCCCCGATGCGGGTTAGAATTAGATGTCTAACCCTAAAATTAAGGGTAGCTTACTAAATAGTAAAAAAGATAAGGAAAATAAATCGATTTTCTCGCAATTCGACCAAAACGAATTTGATTAAATTCTGTATCTAGGTACTGTTTAACACTAAAACAAAATGGTGATTCTTATTTTACTGCGAAAATGATTTTAAGGGTACTTAACACGAAATGGGAATTTCTAATTTGTATCATAGACTACCTCCGAAATTGTTTAAGTGACGAAATAAGTTATTATTGTAAAGTTGTAACAATTAAATATAAAAATAGTTTCGTTTGAAATATGTATTTATGAAACGAATGTTTTCTTATATTTAATTAAATATATATGCATAGCCCATTTATTTTATGGCGCTCATTGATAACAGAAATGTACAGTCGCACTATTTATTCAATGTTTCTGTAACACTATATAGGTTTACTATTTCATTTATGTTTTTTAACAATCAGAATGTATTATTTTAGTGAGTGGACTCGCTCTGCTAGTTATATATTTGTTTACATCGCGTCTCAGCACGTGCTCAGGCTATATGCATAAATGAATTACACTGATTGAATAGGGATGAGGAAGAAAGAATTTTAGGATTAAATGTATCCGAATTTTTGTTGAGAAGTATAAATATTTGTACATACAGTAGACCGTCGATAATTGGGACGTCAAGAATCCGGATCTTCAAGAAAATATAGTATTTACAAAAATAACCACAGTGGTATCAATATCAGCGACATGGCCGCCAATAAACGCAACTAAACCCTTGTAAAAAAAATAGAATTTTTCCATTGTTAGATTTTTGACTTATTATATTCCTTCAGAATTTGTGATTTTAAGTAACAAAAAAAAGTTTATGTTCGTTGTTTGAATAAAATAAAAATGTTTTTAACTTAACAATTCATTTTTGTAAGTATTTACTATGCTTATTTTATTTTATATTTGGTATAGGTACTGTACTCTCGAAAGGCGGAATGCGTCGACCCCCAATTAATCTGAAATATCAACTAGTATGTGCAATGTTGCCTCTACAGGCCTGTATAGTATCAGTAGTAAGTGCAGTGTTGCCTCTACAGGCCTGTATACTACCAGTAGTAAGTGCAGTGTTGCCTCTACAGGCCTGTATACTACCAGGAGTAAGTGCAGTGTTGCCTCTACAGGCCTGTATACTACCAGTAGTAAGTACAGTGTTGCCTCTACAGGCCTGTATAGTATCAGTAGTAAGTACAATGTTGCCTCTACAGGCCTGTATACTACCAGGAGTAAGTGCAGTGTTGCCTCTACAGGCCTGTATAGTACCAGTAGTAAGTGTAGTGTTGCCTCTACAGGCCTGTATACATACATTAGTAAGTGCAGTGTTGCCTCTACAGGCCTGTATACTACCAGGAGTAAGTGCAGTGTTGCCTCTACAGGCCTGTATACTACCAGTAGTAAGTACAGTGTTGCCTCTACAGGCCTGTATAGTATCAGTAGTAAGTACAATGTTGCCTCTACAGGCCTGTATACTACCAGGAGTAAGTGCAGTGTTGCCTCTACAGGCCTGTATAGTACCAGTAGTAAGTGTAGTGTTGCCTCTACAGGCCTGTATACATACATTAGTAAGTGCAGTGTTGCCTCTACAGGCCTGTATACTACCAGGAGTAAGTGCAGTGTTGCCTCTACAGGCCTGTATACTACCAGTAGTAAGTAAACCCGAACGGGTAGTAAGACGCGGTGCTAATAATAATAATAATAATAATAATAATAATAGCCTAGTAGTAATAGCTTGAGATTTTATTAGAATTTTGACTTTTCATGGCTCCCTAAACCGAAAAAGTAGTTTTCGCAATGTCATCTGTCTGTATCTCAACCTAGAGCTGAAAACATTTTTTTCTATCAACCTAAAACTTAGGCTTTTCATAAGGTTTCCCCGGGGAGTATTTTTGAATTTGATTTTTTTTTATCACCACGTCTTACTGCTTTTTCGAGTTATACGTCTATGTATTAATTACGCTAATGATTTTAGGGATAAAGAAGATTATATTTAGAGCAAATTTTCCCGAATTTGCATGGAGTAAGAGTGTAAAACCATTTTGGAAACAAAAACCTAAGTACACTTGACCGAGATTCGAACCTTAATCTCCCCGTCATCGGCGATCTAGTTTACTGCGAGAGTAGCGTGTTAGACCATGTGGCCCCCGATGCGGGTTAGAATTAGATGTCTAACCCTAAAATTAAGGGTAGCTTACTAAATAGTAAAAAAGATAAGGAAAATAAATCGATTTTCTCGCAATTCGACCAAAACGAATTTGATTAAATTCTGTATCTAGGTACTGTTTAACACTAAAACAAAATGGTGATTCTTATTTTACTGCGAAAATGATTTTAAGGGTACTTAACACGAAATGGGAATTTCTAATTTGTATCATAGACTACCTCCGAAATTGTTTAAGTGACGAAATAAGTTATTATTGTAAAGTTGTAACAATTAAATATAAAAATAGTTTCGTTTGAAATATGTATTTATGAAACGAATGTTTTCTTATATTTAATTAAATATATATGCATAGCCCATTTATTTTATGGCGCTCATTGATAACAGAAATGTACAGTCGCACTATTTATTCAATGTTTCTGTAACACTATATAGGTTTACTATTTCATTTATGTTTTTTAACAATCAGAATGTATTATTTTAGTGAGTGGACTCGCTCTGCTAGTTATATATTTGTTTACATCGCGTCTCAGCACGTGCTCAGGCTATATGCATAAATGAATTACACTGATTGAATAGGGATGAGGAAGAAAGAATTTTAGGATTAAATGTATCCGAATTTTTGTTGAGAAGTATAAATATTTGTACATACAGTAGACCGTCGATAATTGGGACGTCAAGAATCCGGATCTTCAAGAAAATATAGTATTTACAAAAATAACCACAGTGGTATCAATATCAGCGACATGGCCGCCAATAAACGCAACTAAACCCTTGTAAAAAAAATAGAATTTTTCCATTGTTAGATTTTTGACTTATTATATTCCTTCAGAATTTGTGATTTTAAGTAACAAAAAAAAGTTTATGTTCGTTGTTTGAATAAAATAAAAATGTTTTTAACTTAACAATTCATTTTTGTAAGTATTTACTATGCTTATTTTATTTTATATTTGGTATAGGTACTGTACTCTCGAAAGGCGGAATGCGTCGACCCCCAATTAATCTGAAATATCAACTAGTATGTGCAATGTTGCCTCTACAGGCCTGTATAGTATCAGTAGTAAGTGCAGTGTTGCCTCTACAGGCCTGTATACTACCAGGAGTAGGTGCAGTGTTGCCTCTACAGGCCTGTATACTACCAGGAGTAAGTGCAGTGTTGCCTCTACAGGCCTGTATACTACCAGTAGTAAGTAACAGTGTTGCCTCTACAGGCCTGTATAGTACCAGTAGTAAGTGTAGTGTTGCCTCTACAGGCCTATATACAGCCAGTAGTAAGTGCAGTGTTGCCTCTACAGGCCTGTATACTACCAGTAGTAAGTGCAGCGTTGCCTCTTCATGCCTGTATACAGTCAGTATTAAGTACAGCGTTGCCTCTACAGGCCTGTATAGTACCAGTAGTAAGTACAGCGTTGCCAACCAAAGCCTCACTCAAATCCCCGAAATGGCCAAGTAAAGCCTGTTCTCCTGGCGCTTGTGTGGTTATTGCTCGACAACCGTCAAATGGCGCAATGAGGAGAGATGATAAGAGAAGTGCGTGGCAGGTTAAGAAGGGGGAGGGGGGTGAGGTGGGAAAGGTGTGAAGATGGATGTTTAGACCATTGTGGAGCTGAGAACACGCAAAACTCTCATCTGGGTTACGGAACATTTCGAGAGGGCTTTATAGTGGGGGAGAGGGGTCCGATGGACCAAATCTAGGAGGGGTGGGGAGGTTTCCAGAGGAGAGGTGTTAAAAGGGATGATGCTTTGACACTCGTACAAGTTTACTTTACGGAAAAGGGAGGGGGGGAGGGAAGATACCACGGGAGGGGTTTAGAAGACGTGATTTCTGTTCTCTTCAAGAAAGATATGGATCATATTTGAAAAGTTTATCCTCGATCGGACACGTGTTTTTTTTTATGGAGCGAAATGTGTAATGTCACAAAGTTTTGATTTCAAAAAGTTTGAGGTGCTCAAAGGACTATGTGATTGTTTTTATATCTATTTTTTGTTTTAATAATTGTTTGTAAATAGATTGTTATGTGAGATTTTTGGTGTCAATTTTATCCATCAAATTCGGATTAATTTTCTAAATATTTCACGGTGGAAAAATGTTGATAACCTTTATATTGGCAAAACCTAAAAGTGACACTTATAAATTAACAGCTTTATTGACTTATATATTGATTAACGACTATTTAATTTAAATAAGATCAAGCATGAAATCTTTATTCTTGTTTTATGAATATATAAATCTACCACTCTATTTAAATATGGAGCCTATTAACATATTAAATAATACAGACTGTGTTTGTTATCATGAAATATTTTCAAATTAACTAAAATTATTTCAAACAAATTTTAGAAAGTTTTTTTGATTCCTATGGAACGGAAGCATGAGTGTAAAAGTTAAATATTAAACTTTATTGTGAATGTTACTTTCAAAATTAACATATTTAAAAAGTACAAAATAGTTATTTGCAAAAAAAATAAAATGGGATATACAAAATCCACAACAGTGTTGGTAAATTTGTCTTTGAAAAGTGGTTAAGCCGGTGATATTTTGACTCCAGTTTTTTTATTTAAAACTGTTATAAATTCTCAAAAAGCAGTTCTTTATTTATTCCGGTAATTAATCTAATTATAGTTATTAAAACTCGTGAGGTAAAAGTGAATTTTGAAACTAGAATCTAAATGACATCGAGAATGGCGAGCAGGAGTTCGGATCCTGAGTACGACCCTGTGTTCGTTGCCCCTCTAACCGACGACGAAGAAGACGACGAAGACGACGATGATGAAGAAGAAGAGGAATATCGTCATCCGTACCAAGGACCCGACTTTCAACTCTCAACGTCCTCTTCCGGTAAACGCTTCGGTTTCCCTCCGACCCCGATGAACTTACTCCACCGACCCGACCCGAACCCCGCACCCGTCACGCCGAAGATGTTCTCCATCGCGAGTATCCTGGGCAGTGATAAGAGCCGCGATGATAAGACCTCCAGCGAACACAACGACGACAGTGATAGCGGAGAGGTGTCGTTCAGCGGACGCGACAGGAGGAGCCCTGAAGGATCCTTCGTGAGGCCGACACCTATAACCGCCGTCAGACCCTCCAACTCTTTCGCGACGGCCGTGGCGCTTTACCCCGGGGCGTTCTTCGGGAACCCCCCACATACCTCCTACCCTAACCCCACCGACCCTTACCTCATGTTGGAGATGCTGCCCTCTTTAGGCGAACACGCCAGAGCGTCGAGAGGGGCCGGAGCCTTCTCGCAGTTACCTTACGCCGCGACGACGTCTCTGGCGTCTTCGGCGTCGCTGCTGTACGGGGGGTGGTTCGCGGCGTCGTCTGCGGCGAATAAGAACCACGGTCAACTGTTTGGTCTCCAAGGTAAGATGGGATGTCATTTTAAATCTGTAGTATCGGTAGGTACTCCTAATAGTGACCGCCATTGCTACATCTTTCATGAGGTCCCCTTTTAATAAGAAACCCCTTATCTGACATCTACATAAGGCTACTAGGTCTAATTTACACGTATTCATAGGTCAACTTAAGCGATCCGTAAGAAAGGTGTGCAACCTGGGGTACGCGTACTTGCAGTATTATTATTATTATTATTTTATTATTATTATTATTAGCACCGCGTCTTACTACCCGTTCGGGCTATACACACTTAAGCTAGTGTGTAATGGTAGGGTGATAGTGAGATGAAATGGAGGACCTACAGTTTAACGTGGAATCGAACCACGGTGGAGGCCTGGCATTCCCCACATTCACAAAATGTCTTGTAAGAGGTGAAGGAAGGGTTTGGTAATCAGATAAATCTGTGCCGGGACCGAGGATTGAACCCCGGACCCCCAGCACAGAAGTCCGACACCTTACCCCTAGACTGCCAGGTCACTCACCATTATTTTAAACTATATAATATATGTAGTATATCATTCATTGGGCATCAGTATACGTTTTCTAAAATAATATTGATATAGCTGAGGTTATATGGATTTTTATTTTTCTAAATATCATGGATAAAAATGGTATCAAATACTAAAGTGACCCGCTTCGGTTGCCACATGGTCTAACGCTACTATAGTGTCAAAATAGACTGCCGATGACTGGGAGATCTGGGTTTGAATCTCAATTGGGGGTACTGAGGGTAAACTTTCCAAAATGGTTTTCCAGTTTCCCTCCATGAAACTGTGAGTACACTTTCTATAAATATAGCCTTCCTTATCCCTAAAACTATTAGTGTAATAAGTACATAAACGTATAACATAAATGGGTAGTAAGATGCTATATATATATAAAAGTTCTATGAAAAGTAAAGAAAGAAAGGAAACTTTGTAAAGGTGTACAGTAAAGAAAAGTTAACATGGTAGGACATTTTCTGAGACAAGACAGTTTAACGAACATAATTATAAAAGGAGTCGTGGAAGGGATAAATTCAAGGATGACATGAATCAGGTAGCGCGGACCATGTTGGCAGAAGAAGGTACAGATATGTAAAAAAAAAAAAAGTCCAGACCAGAAAAAAGTAAGAGTTATGATCTAATAATGATGATATCTAATAGAGGAAAATTTGATTTATTTTTGTTGACCCGCCTCGGTGGCGTAGTTGGCTAACACGCTTGTCGTGTTGAGCTCGACTGCTGAGGACGGGGAGATCGTGGTTCGAATCTCAGTCGGGTGAACTGAGGTTTTTTTTCCTAAATGGTTTTCCACTCTCCCTCCAAGCAAATGCGGGTTCACTTCCTCTAATTCAACCTTCCCAAGTCCTAATCCATTAGAGTAATTAGTACTTAAAGCATATAACCCGAACGGGTAGTAAGACGCGGTGCTAAATATTATTATTATTTATTTTGACAAGAAAAATGTTGTTGCTTTTGTCATAAAAACTTGAGAATAATTTTCCTTTAACCCGCGTTCGTTCTCATTCCCCATTAAGCTCTTAAACCTTTAGGGCCAAACAATATTTTAGATAAATAATTTTATCTTTTTACAATAATAAACATTAATCAACTAGAAATCCAGCACCTTAAGTCAGTTGGTAGTGAATTTACCTACTGAGCTCAAGGGACCTGGGTTCAGTTTACAGCGATGGCAAAAAAAAAAAAAATTTAGTTCACCCCCACCCCTTTCATAGTGATAAATTAACGGCTGGGGAGCTGGGTGTTGTGTGTGTTATATATTTAAGTTTGTTTATAGGTCATGTGCTGATATAGCCAGTCAGTTCAGAAATTTTCCATTAAATACCTCAAATAAAACTATAAACTGTCATATAAACCTTATCATCAAAGACACCGAAAATTCACGAGAAATGTTTTTACACATTTTTATTTAGAACATTAAAATGTCTATCAAAACATATTTAAAGTTTAATACATTATTTTTTAATTGAATGCTTCGGCGAGAGAAGTATAGTGATCGTACAAAAAATTAAGATCGATATTTTGATAAATGTTGATGTTCCATGACCCCTTGAAACCTAAAAAGTGGTTTTCGCGATGCAGTCTGTCTGTCTTCCTGTCTATCTGTCCACCTGCCTGTCTGCTTGTCTGTCTGTCCACCTGCCTGTCTGTCTGCTTGTCTGTCTATCTGCCTGTCTGTCTACCTAGGGCCGAAACCATTCCACCGATCAGACTATAGCTTGGTATCTAGGGCTTTCATAAGGTCACCCCGAGATGTTTTGGGGATTATATATTTAATCCTAAAATTAAGGGTAGTTTGCTTTAGGGCAAAGAGAGAAAAAAAAATCCATTTTCTTGAGATCCACTTTGACAATATGTATTAAATGTTGTGTCTAGGCACTGCTTTAACATTACAAACAAAATGTAAATTCTCATTTTACCAACAAAAGTAACTTTGAGGGTACTTTAAATTGGCAGAAATATAAAAATGTTGCTCATAATAATCTCCGTAACTATTTTATTTCATTACACCCTATCTCTTTCAGATCCATTCTAATGTTTAATTAGCACCGCATCTTTCTAAACGTTCGGGTTATACGCTTAAGTACTAATTAAGCTAATGGGCTAGGAATTTGGAAGGTTGAATATATCGGAAGTTAACCCGCATTTGCGTGGAGTAAAAGTGAAAAAAACATTTAGGAAAAACCCCATCCCTTAAGTTAACCCGAGCGAGATTCGAGCCACGATCTCCCCGTTCTCAGCAGTCTAGATCAACACGAGACTAACGCGTTAGCCAACTACGCCACCGAAGCGGGTCATTCTCTAATGTTATCTTCCCATCTGCGCTTAGATCTTCCCAATGGTTTCTTCCCGTTGGGTCCGCCAATCAATACTCCGAACATGGTTCTAGATTCTTCCATTCGCGCTGAATGTCCTGCCCACCGTAATTCGCGAGATTTGATTATCCTAACAATGTCTTGTGAAGAATACAGGGTATGTTACTCATCATTATGTATCTCATCCAGGTGACCTGGTGGTCTAGGGGTAAGGTGTCAGACTTCTATGCTGGCGGCTGGGGTTCAATCCTCGGTCCTGGCAAAGATTTATCTGATTACCAAACCCTTCCTTCACCTCTGACAAGACATCTTGTGAATGTGGGGAATGCCAGGCCTCCACCGTGGTTCGGATTCCACGTTAAACTGTAGGTCCTCCATTTCATCTCACAATCACCCTACCATTACACATTAGCGTAAGTGCGTATAACCCGAACGGGTAGTAAGACGTGGTGCTAATAATAATAATAATAATAATA
>CABEEJ010004584.1:27667-49164 GCA_901482245.1 Timema douglasi
CGTTACCAAATATATTAATAGAATGGTTTTGTTGGTCTTGATAAACACCTCGTTATTAAATATATTACTAATTGTTTTGTTGGTCTTGACAAACGCCCCGTTACCAAATATATTAATAGAATGGTTTTGTTGGTCTTGATAAACACCTCGTTATTAAATATATTACTAATGGTTTTGTTGGTCTTGACAAATGCCCCGTTACCAAATATATTACTAATTGTTTTGTTGGTCTTGACAAACGCCCCGTTACCAAATATATTAATAGAATGGTTTTGTTGGTCTTGATAAACACCTCGTTATCAAATATATTACTAATTGTTTTGTTGGTCTTGACAAACGCCTCGTTACCAAATGTATTACTAATTGTTTTATTGGTCTTGACAAACGCCTCGTTACCAAATGTATTACTAATTGTTTTATTGGTCTTGACAAACGCCTCGTTACCAAATATAGTACTAATTGTTTGGTTGGTCTTGACAAACACCTCGTTACCAAATATAGTACTAATTGTTTGGTTGGTCTTGACAAACACCTCGTTACCAAATATTTTAATAGAATGGTTTTGTTGGTCTTGACTAACACCTCGTTATCAAATAGATAAATAAATGTTGTGTTGGTCTTTCAAAGAAACTCATTGCTAAAGATATTAATAAACGTTTTGTTGATATTTCCAAACCTCTCGTTGCTAAAGAGATCAATAAAATAATGTGTTGTTAACCTTTCTAAAACCCTCGTTTCTTAAAAGACCAATACATTAAAAAGTTAATACATTGGTGTGTTATAGTAATGGTATTGTGAGCGTCTGTCATCAGTTTGGTTACACTAATCTCTCAATAGCACTTTGTTTTTGGTCCTACAAGTTTCTGTGTAGTATGAGCTACCTAAAAAAAGGTCACGTGGATACCTAATCTAAAAACGGACTATCTCCTTTGTGTCGAGCAATGTTTCGAAGCAAATACCACATCCATATAAACGAGTCCACGTAGCTCCTTCTCGTGTCGCGACCATCAATTTTCACCTAAGCGAACCAAGTTTTTATAGTGATCAGAAAAGCTATCAGTGGAACATAGTTGTGACATCTCAGACACAGATGACAACTGCTGTACAAACGACGCATGCGCAAACAAATCACACACTCGCTAACGACTAACTCAAACAGAGCTTTTAATACATATCTATACTGTTTCTTTTGTAGACACTTAAAATATGACAAAAAACCTGTCAGTGAGGCCTTAAAAAATAATACGTTGTTTGAGGTATGGAATTGTTTCGGTCAATAAGGTTAAGAAAGAAAACTTAGGGAGGGAGACAAGAAGGAATCTGTATTTTCTTCGGAAATTTGTTGTAATATTCTGTCATCTTTTCGTGGGATCTTGGAACGACGCAGGTAGTTTAACGAGATTAGTCTGGCCTGGAATGTGTACAAGTGTAGATATTTATCTGTCACCCTACCGATAATGATATGAATGTTGAACTAATACGTGATTTAGAGACTGAAAACTGAAGACAATTAAAAAACGTACGAATCCATAATAAATCTCACATTAGCAACAAGCCCCTTACTTAATGCAGACCTGCAATACTTTAAAGGTACGCGTGTTGCCTTGCTAAAAACATATCAGGGGTTTGTTTGACACATTTTCCTCCCTAAATTGATTTAGTGACAGAAATGACGTTTAATAACGACTTAATAATAATAATATTAGCACCGCGTCTTACTACCCGTTTGGGTTATACACTGGAACCTTTTATAAGCTTACAAAAGTGACTAAAATAATGTTTATAAATGCACATGTCAAATCATTGTTAACTGCAGCTATCACTTTCGAAAATTACTAACGCCTATGAATAAATAATATAGTAAAATTTGACTAATATTGACCCCCTCAAAAATAAATAAACTAAAAAAAATCCTTCATACCATGTAATGAAATAGATTTTCACTTTACAAAAATTTGAATCAAATGTTCTTCCCACCCTTAATATATTTCAAATTAATGAATTGTTTCAGAACATAAAACTAAAATTATCCAGATGTTTTAGGAAATCTCCTCATACACTTGGATGATCAATTATTAATTTATTTTGTTGTTGACGACTCTATGACGTCAGATTATATTTTCCATTGTTTAAAACGTCACCACACCCCTATTGTATTATTATTATTATTATTATTATTATTATTATTATTAGCACCGCGTCTTACTACCCATTCGGGTTGTACGCACTTACGCTAATGTGTAATGGTAGGGTGATTGTGAGATGAAATGGAGGACCTACAGTTTAACGTGGGATCCGAACCACGGTGGAGGCCTGGCATTCCACACATTCACAAGTTGAGATTAATACACGTCTTGTCAGAGGTGAAGGAAGGGTTTGGTAATCAGATAAATTTGTGCCGGGACCGAGGATTGAACTCCGGACTCCCAACACAGAAGTTCGACACCTTACCCCTATACCACCAGGTAANCCCTATTGTAAACACGTGTGAAATATGACCACTTCGAAAACACACTATATCTTTCTCCCTCGCTTCTAGAATGAATGGAGCATGGTGTAGCTAAATAAAGAAAGAAATACAAAAAGAACTAACCAGTATATCTCAAAAAGAAGGTTCCTCTAGCCAGTCGCTCCATAACCTTACAAAGGAACAGTCCGCGTCTCATTTTTCTAGAATTTTCAAAGTCAACAAAACTCCACGAAAGTTAATCTCAATATTATAATAACGGTTCACGGTGTGTTGAGCTACCGTAACGTGTGTATGACAGTAAAATTATTCTGAATAATCTGGATTTAGATTAATAAAAAAACATTTAAACAGATTAACATATTATTTATATATAATCAATACCAAACCTATATAATCATCAGGACGGACTCCAACCCAGGACTCCCCAAAGAGCATAGAAACGATATCAATCTCTTTACAACTTGGTTCGGACAAACTGGCTAGTGCGTGATTAGCAGATAACTCTTGATAGTTGTTGACGAGGAGGCAAAGTTTCGAATCTTGGCTCAGTGAACTGAGGGTGGTTTTTGACAAGTGATTTATTGTTGTGTTTTTCCCGTCCTCTCTCCACGCTAATGGCGATTCTTATTTGTAAAGGCCTACTTTGATAATATTGAAGTATTTTAACATATCAGTTTTACATATATATACATATATAGGTATGGTTTATGATCTTACCAATTAAATTAGACCGTTAGTAGCAAATGTGCCAAACCTATCGATAGTAATAAAAATGTCAACATGAGAAGTTGTCCTAGCACTCAATGAACCAACATACAACAATATTGCCCAGCGCCTGTAAACTAGACTGTACCGGCTCTAGCTCGCTCGCCCAGTCTGGCCACCTCTCATTACAACCAATGTGTTCTATTTTATATTTTAGTCGCTCGCTCGCCCGATCTGGCCGTCCCCCTAACGCTACAACCAGAATCATACTATGGGCCAGTTTCATAGTCAAATTTAGTACACCTCAAGTGCGGCGCTACACTAAATACATGACGACACCTACCTAAACCAGAATGGAATGGGCCAGTTTCCTATTCGGGAACGGCCCATTCCATTCGAGTTTAGGTAGGTGTCGTCTTGTACTTAGTGTAGCGCCGCACTTTAGGCGTACTAAATTTGACTATGAAACTGGCCCTATGTCAGCTACAACAAATTTTCCTGTACTTTCCCCAAAAAGAATTACACGATTTTCCAATTAGATTATCGACGAGTTCCCTTCAAATTGTCAACTTTATTTTGGCTCGTCTATTGGGTTATCAATATTAATAATATCGATAGTGTAACAGATCTACGAATGCTTTGATTCAAATGTTTTAAAAGTGCGTGTTTGATTGTAGCTCCCAAACCGGCCGGTCGCAGGTCCCGGAAGCCCGGAATAGACCGGAAACCCCGCCAGGCCTACAGCGCTAAGCAACTGGAGCGGCTGGAGGCGGAGTTTAAGGTATTTTACAAATCTTGATTAATGTGTGTCCTAAGCTACTCCGTTCAATTCTTTGTAATAGTTTAGTGTCAACATATTTTATTAGTTTTACTAGTTTTCTTTCTCTTTTGAAGGAGTCTTACTACTTATACCGTTTATTAATTAATGTATACTTGTAACGGCACCGCTGTAGTTTCAATTAGGTACTTTCACTCAATTGTTTTAGTGTAGTTTATTTGGAAATGACGCATTCTAATAACTATCAAACAATTGTGTCTTGATATAATATTTAATTTATCAACAATATGTTTAATTTTTAACCCCGCGTTTGGGTTTTACGCTTAAGTAGGCCTACTAATTACGCTAACTGTTTTTAGGGACTATGAAGGTTATATATTTTATTAAGAAGTTCACTCGCATGTGCATGGAGGGATAGTGGAAAACCACTTTGGAATAAACCACCCTCAGTACACCTGACCGAGATTCGAACCTAGATCTACCCGTCATCGGAAGTCTAGTCTACTGCGAGAGTAGCGCGTTAGACCACGCGGCCACTGAAGATGGTTATCAACATCATTATTATTATATGCTCTGTCTTACGACAGGTCTATTCCTTTTGTCAGTGAATTTTGACCACCAATGCACCCTGTCATCGGCCTCCTCCTTCAGCTCACAGAATTTTCTTCTTTCCTTCAAGTCATCCAATATTTGAATCCTTCTCCTTCCTAAGTTCCTCTTTCTTTCTAC
This sequence comes from Timema douglasi, assembly GCA_901482245.1. Taxonomy (NCBI): domain Eukaryota; kingdom Metazoa; phylum Arthropoda; class Insecta; order Phasmatodea; family Timematidae; genus Timema; species Timema douglasi. The sequence goes on from CABEEJ010004584.1 coordinate 32,350, forward strand.
CTTTCTTTCTAAGACATCGTGCAGAAGACAGTTCCTCCTAAGGATGTGTCCGATCCAGTTTGCTTTGTACCGAAGAATTACATCCAAAATGGTTCTCTTCTCACCAGCTCTTCTTAGGACTTCATCTGTCTGTCCACCTGATCTTCTCAAGTCTTCTCCAGCACCAAATTTTAAAGATCTCCAAGTATTTCTGTTCCATCTTCCTAAGAGTCCACGTTTCTGCTCCATACAGTCCAATGCCCCAAATGTAGCAGTTCATCAGTTTCTTCCTCAGTTAAAAACTCAGCTTGCTGGTCAGCAGTAACCTCTTCTTGTTGAAAGTTTCCTTGGCCTTGGCGATCCTCGAACTAATTCCCTCGGTAAGCATCCTTTATCAGCATACTTCCCAGGTACTTGAACTGCTTTATGTTTTCCAGCTCAATATCATTTAAAATAGGTTGTTAATATTTGAAATAAAACAAGTTTGTAAAGATTATTTTAATAAATAAGTGTGTATTGGATGTATTGATACGGAAATACTCAAGGAAAATCTATGTGATAAGATTTATTTAAATATTATTATTATTATTTAGCACCGCGTCTTACTGCCCGATCGGGTTATACGCTTTAAGTACTAATTACGCTAATGGATTAGGAATTGGGAAGGGTTAATTAAAGGAAGTGAACCCGCATTTGCGTGGAGGGAGAGTGGAAAATCATTTAGGAAAAACCACCCCCACTTCACCCGACCGAGATTCGAATATCGATCTCCCCGTCCTCAGCAGTCGAGCTCAACACGACTAGCGCGTTAGCCAACTACGCCACCGAGGTGGGTGTGTATTTAAATAGTATCAGATTGTAATAGATAAATTTTACTATCCTATAAATATAATACTTTTTTTCCCCACCCTAGTTTATTGGATATCGTTCGGCCAAATTACCTCAGACTAAAATTATTGTATATTTTAGTTAATGATATTTAGTTTGAAATCCAGTCACGGCTTACAAGATTTAATTAACATTTAAAAATGGTAATTTCCTCAAAATAAACGGGATTAGAGATAATCATAGCTCACACATCTCAAACAACTCTTCGTGGTGTAACTTAATTAGATTTCAGTCTTATTAGCCAAACCGTTGTAAATGGAGGTAGACACCATTTTAAATTCAGAACACAACATTGAAGTAAGTAAGCGAGATATTTAACAATGTCATTTATGTTTAGATGGTGGTTTTCTCCATAATTAAAGTGATCTAAATTATTTATCTTTCGACTTATTCAAACTAATATTAGTTTTATAATTCTCTGTAAATATATTAAAAACTAATTATATTTCACAATATATAAATTTAACTTTGAGGATTGCATTTGAAAGTATTTTTTAATTTTGAGCTCGACAGTGAAACAAAAAGAAAAAATGCATAAGACAAATTGTGAAATTATGAATTGTGGAAATTTTTTGTTAAAAGAAAATACTGTCGAAAAATAAGAGTTGGGAAATTATTACCATCACAATCCTAAAAATAAACTCGCGTTTATTGTTTTCTAGTTGAAATAATTACTAATTACTCAAAAATGTTCACTGCAACCAAATTAATTTAAAGACGTGTTGCATTAAATTTGTATTAATTTGGTGTTGTCGTGTTTTTAGAATATCTAGTTTTTTTTATAAAGATAATAAATATATTTATTGTTTGTCTTACTTTTCCACAGGTTGACAAGTACCTGAGTGTAAGCAAACGAATGGAACTGTCTAAAGCCTTGAACCTCACTGAAGTTCAAATAAAAACTTGGTTTCAAAACCGTAGGACTAAGTGGAAAAAACAATTGACATCGAGGTTGAAGATCGCCCAACGGCAGGGATTGTTTCCACCGCATTATTTCCCTTCGGCGCAACAATACTCCGCTCTTTTCGCTCCCTACTACTCCCCCCCTCTTAACTGTGTGTATCCCTCCGCCCAACTAGATGGCAGCACCATCACGTCCTCGTCCGCGTCAACTAGTGCCGATAATAATCAACTGTGCGTAGAATCTAATTCTGGAAACTGAAATAAAGTTCAAAGTGTTCAAAGACTAAATATTTAAATATATAATTTAAAAAAAACAAACTATTATATCGAAGCTCATTTTCAATCAACATAGTTTCAATACCTCTCTTCCAACAATGTAAGTTAAGTGATGGAACCTTTACCTCATTGTTAGATTTTAATATAAATATTTTTTTTTCAAGCTTTGAAGAATGAGTCGTCATACGTACAAGGATATTAATTGCATGCAAATTAATATGTGTTTGGAGCTAAAACCATTTAATTTTATATTGTTTGTTCAGTGCTACCTCGTGCGTTGCGTTTTATATAATGACTATTTTAAGAATGACGTTTTTTTGAATTTGCATTATTGGTTATGTTTGTGTTGTGCCTTTGTTCTTCTTTAAATATATAAATCAAATTGTAACTAGAAAGTTGAAGAAACCAAATCCTTCAATTGAATAGTAATTATTAAGTAGGTAATTTATAATCATTTGTCTTCTTGATTCTAAAGAAAACCCCTAATGACAATAGGGCAAAGCAGTACAATTAATATTGGATTTAACTTTCATATTATTTACAAGTCCAAAGTACAATCTCCAAGTAAGTTGATAGCGTTTGTCCTCTAAATATTCAATAAATATATGTGTGTGTGTGTATTTTATCCCACGTCTTACTACCCATCCGGGCCGTAAGTTTATTATTATTATGTAATTTTGTCTACGCCTTCGCCCCGTAGTATTGTACAGTAGCCCCATGGCTTCTTTGGTGCTGACTGACAGCTTTAAAAAGTTACCAGACCAAATTATGTATCCCTACGCCGAATCAGATGATCTGCAAAAACATGTGTTTAGCAGCTGTCACGTTTGACAGTCAAAATTTAGGGATATACCTAAATGTTGACTGTCAGAAGTCAGCTATGAGCTGTCAGTCAGCACCAAAGAAGCCACGGGGCTTCTGTATAAGCTAAATGACGCTTAGTGTTACTATAGTAACGTTGCTACCTTCAGATTGGAGGATTTATACAGTGCTAGTATGCGCCCCAGCTTAAAGAGGCGTTGTAGTCGGTGAGCTGGTGACTTTACATACTATAGCTTTCTTAAACCCTTCTTATATTTTATTATTAGTTCACATTCTTCCCGCATGCGATGTTAAAGTTGCTGGGGAGTAATCAATAGATGCCGGCCGGCCGTCTCACGCTGACTGAAGAGCGCTCTGTTGAGAATTTTGGGAAATACTATTAGGCAGGGGAAACTCACTTTGAATGGAAAAATAAAACTTACACAAGTTATATTAAAAGTCGAGTGAGAATAGGATTTTATAACGAAAATATTTCCACAGTAATATAATATGGTTAATTACAATGCTACATCAGTTAGGCTAAATTAAGACAGATTTGGACCAAGTCCATTGTTATCTGTGACATATCTCACCATATCCGTGGTGAATCCGGCTATATATGATTTTTTCACACGGAACAGATTGCTTTCTACACATAGTCATTGCCACTCCAGAATTCCGTAGAACTCCCTAGAAGTTTGATCAACTTTTTAATGTTCTTAAGTACTGTCGTTACCGACGACTACGGAGATCCAATCACAGGTACACAAACAAATGAGTATCGATATACAAACATCACTGCTAGTCAAGGGAATGATCGCCATTTTCTTAATGTATCTATCTTTAATAGTAATCCCCCCCCCAAAAAAAAACTTTAATGGATCAAGGCTATCATTACTTTAACAACAACAAAAACACTCGACAACAAATAAAATCATATAACTGTTGATGGTGTTTATCCAATTTCTCTGAAATATATTAATTTAAATGAGTTTGAGTGGTCTAAGTATTATATTTTCCCATTGGCACATTATCACGTGATCAAGGGCACGGAGTGTGTGAAAGAATAATAAATCATACGCCCTCGATATCCTATAAAGATACGTATTATGTAGCCGAGCATTATGGATAACGAACGAGCTTACGGAGTAAATCTACAGGGGTTTTGTCATCAATCCAGCTGTTCTTTTCCTGTGTTGGGCAGTAGCAAACAGAGTCCACCGCTCCCTGCAACAACAATACAAATTGTAACATTGTTAATACCTGATATTACTCTTTTTCAAAAAAAAAAATTCAATTTTTTTCTCTCTCCAGAAGTGTGATTGTCCAATTATTCATATAATCCTACATATTCTTAACATCACTATACGAGCATTTGGTGAATAAGTTTACAGTAAGATCACGATAATTTTAGTTAGTGTTGATAATAATTAATAATATACTAGTTGGTTATTCATAGATTAATAAAATTGCTATGCGCACTCAATTTACGGTGGGAACTTCAAGTCTTACCTTGATGAGTTCCACCAAGACCCTATGATATAAGCCACACCATAATGGAAACAAGCAAGGTATGCTTTATACCTTCCAGAGTAAATGAAATGTACCTATAAAATATGTATTTGTAGCTGTAAACAACACATTACAAACAAGTCTAAGCTATAGTTAAAATTTAAATGATTAAATTATATTGATTTTTAAAATTATTTTGTGATCACTGACTGAAATAAGTAGATAGATATATCGGTAATTTTGTCGATATAAAGGTAGTGTAAGAACGTACCGAGGAGCAGCACTGCGAACAGTAAGATGGGTACCAAGCAGTTGAGATCTATGAGATAGCCAAACACCAAGCTTCCAATGAGTGCTCCAGCCCGACCAAATGTTAGCGACAGAGCCGCCGCCATCACTCGCAAGTTAGTTGGGAATAAATCCACCATGATGCAGAACACAGTGCTTATAGCCAGGCTGGTCAGCGCCTCGAATATGCACGACAGCACCAAGTTCGCGGTGGAGTTACCGATAAAGTAGAACCCAATCGTGACACCACCAGCTACCACCAAGCTAAATACTGACACAGATTAACTCGCATCAAATCACCACTATGTTTTATTTTCTCATGTAGATAAAGTATTGTAATCGTGAACATTTCTGCCAATAATGTTATGACAGTACTTGATGTTTCATGTGCGCACAGTTCACGAACTCAAAAAATGTATCTCTTAATTTATTTCTGTCTGTATCTAAGTCTACAGTTGAAACAGTTCGGTGTATTTCGTCCAAACTTGGTCATTACTCAAGGCCAAATGATGATTTTTATTCTAACTAGAATTAAGAGTAGACCCTTATATTATTTGTTTAGAAATAAAAAGAATTTAACAGTATTTTTCTGCTGAATTTGAATTATTTTTTTTCGAAAATAGCCTCAACAAAACGGGTGTCCGGGGTGTGTTCTACATAATAAATAATATAGTATACTTTTTTTTCAAGAAAAATTCATTTGACACTGATTACTGATTTTTGAAAATTTGAGATTTATATGTGAGGAATTATGTACTATTTTAAGAATTGCAATTTAACTGTATTGTACGAATTGACTTTAAGTGACTAAAATTATTTAACCTATGGAAACAGAAAGAAGTTCAAAAACCAATATTCAAACATTTATATTTAATTATGTCTGAGTAGTATAAACCCAATACTTGGACCAGTGCCATTGGTTGGAAGCCAATATTAATACGTACCTAGGAAGAAGTTGGTGCCCAACTTGTGGCTACAGAGAGGCAACCAGTGTTAACACGTACCTAGTAAGAAGTTGGTGCCCAACTTGTGGCCACCGAGAGACAGCCAGTGTTAATACGTACCTAGGAAAAAGTTGGTGCCCAACTTAGGGCCACAAAGAGGCAGCCAGTGTTAATACGTACCTAGGAAGAACTTGGTGCCAAACTTGTGGCCACAAAGAGGCAGCCAGTGTTAATACGTACCTAGGAAGAAGTTGGTGCCCAACTTGTGGCTACAGAGAGGCAGTCAGTGTTAATACGTACCTAGGAAGAATTTGGCACCCAGCCTGTGGACACAAAGCGGCAGCCAGAAGCTGGTGGGGACGCAAGCCAGTCCTATTATGAGTGTGTGCAGGTATACCGAGGTGTCGATCTCGTGATCACAGGCCCCAGAGCTATCGGCCTGGGAGGACACGTCACACACGGAGCCCCTCATTCCGGGATGCTCGGACTCGAAAACTTGGAACCTGTCGAACAGCTCCGGGAACCAAACCATCAGAGTGAAGTAGCTGCGGAACAACATCAGGATCTCATAGTATAGCTGGCTCACCTGTAGAAGAACCTTTTTGAAGATTCACAAAGAAGAATGTATATGTCTTAAACCAGTCAAGACCACCGCGTCATGTCTCCAAATGATGTACAAACATATATCCACAATTTGCACTATGCATTTCAGGGATGTACAGTAGCCCCATGGCTTCTTTGGTGCTGACTGACAGCTCACAGCTGACTTCTGACAGTCAACATTTGGGTATATACCTAAATTTTGACTGTCAAAAGTGACAGATGCTAAACACATGTTTTGGAGATCTACTGGTTCAGCGTATGGATACATAATATGGTCTGGTAACTTCTTTAAGATGTCAACTGTCAGCTGTGAGCTGTCAGTTAGCACCAAATAAGCCATGGGGCTACTATAGGTCTACGTATACATACAAATCTCGCCCCTAGATGGACTAACTCACCCCTCTCATGCGGTTCACTGTCACGCTACTAGATGGCAGCCTCAGTCCTGTCTCTAATAAAGGTTACAAATCTCGCCCCTAGATGGATTAACTCACACCCCTCATACGATTTAATGTCACGCTACTAGATGGCAGCATTAGTTCTGTCTCTAATAAAGGTTACAAATCTCGCCCCTAGACGGACAAACTCACAACCCTCATGTGGTTCACTGTCACGCTACTATATGGCAGCATCAGTTCTGTCTCTAATAAAGGTTACAAATCTCGCCCCTAGATGGACTAACTCACACCCCTCATGTGGTTCACTGTCACGCTACTATATAGCAGCATCAGTTCTGTCTCTAATAAAGGTTACAAATCTCGCCCCTAGATGGACAAACTCACACCCCTCATGTGGTTCACCGACACTCTACTAGATGGTAGCATCAGTCCTGTCTCTCACCTGGACGTGAGGCCGAACTGGATGGCGCATGTCAAGACGGTGTTCCTGAGGTGGGGAGGTCTGCACAGAGCCTTTGTCTGGTCCCAGATCTCTGCGAACAAGACTTTGAACCCCGACGCTGACTTCAGATCGCCCACGTCTCTCTGGCTGCGCTGAGACTCTATGCTGATGATGCTTTTCGTGCGCCCTTTCAATTCTTTCGGCATCAGGCTCTTCACCTGAAAGGCACAAAGAAACAACTCAATTTAAAACATACCCACCTTGGTGGCCACATAGTGTAAGGCGTCACTCTAGTATTAGATTAGACCACCGAAGATGGGGAGGTCAAGGTTTGAATCCCAGCTGGGTCTACTGATGGTGTTTTTAAGTAAAGGGTGAACTGGCGGTCTAGGGGTAAGGTGTCAGACTTATATGCTGGCGGCCGGGGTTCAATCCTCGGTACCGGCACAGATTTATCTGATTACCAAACCCTTCCTTCACCTCTGACAAGACATCTTGTGAATGTATGGAATGCCAGGCCTCCCACCGTGGTTCGGATCCCACGTTAAACTGTAGGTCCTCCATTTCATCTCAGAATCACCTTACCATTACACATTAGCGTAAGTGTGTATAACCCGAACGGGTGGTAAGACGCGGTGCTAATAATAATAATAATAATAATAATAATAATAATAATAATAATAATTTAACTAAATAATTTTTACACTCTCCTTTTAAATGAGTGCTGGTAAATTTCTTCTAATCTATACCTGTTTGATCCCGAACATATCCGTGTTAATATACGGCTTGCACGAATGGGCAGTAAAATGCGGTATATGTTTACCTATTTTTTCACACGCGCCTTGTTTTATTCCTTCACAATATTAGCGATAAGGTAGGCCTATGTCGTAATAAGTCGTTCATTGTCTGAACTAGAACGTTCTAATGATCTTAGCTATGTCCGAGGTCATGGACAGTTGTCTCAGTGGTAGAACTTTAACTCCAAGGATCAAGGTTTCGATTCCTTGACCAGGACTAGCTCAATTTCTCGTCGTCCTCACCTGGTAGTTATCCTACGACTCACCGGGTAGTTATCCTGGGGCTCTCCACTGTTGCCCTGGTACATCCTCTTGAAGACGCCCATGGCCTCGTCGTGACGCCCACTCTCCATGAGGAACTTGGGGCTCTCCGGGAAGGTGAGGAGCCAGGTTCCCACCAGGAGACTCGGCAGAGAGCACACCAGCACGAACAGGTTCCACGAACCGAACACGAAATGTTCCGAGACGAAGCGCACGTCCAGAGGGATGATGATCCAGGCCAGACCTGGAGGGATCACCAGCTTCTTAAGGTGGGGATGTAGGGGACGAGAGAAAGGGGCAGTCTTCATGCAGTTTTTAGAGCAAAACATGTTTTTGACGAAAATAAAGAAAATATTGTTCCTGTAGAAACAAAGAGTTTAATTTTCTTCACGCGGTTATATCAACAGTTGTTGAATATCTGTCATGAGTATGATGGCAAACTTTTTAAATGAGGAGAAAAAGTTGTCATTAAATTACAGGACACCCTCGACAGATATTCAACAACTGTTGGTATCATCTCGTGAAGAAAATTTTAAACTATAGTTTTTTAGTGGATAAATATTTGTTTTCTTATGATAAAAAAAATTACACTATAAAAACTACAAAAAAACACTGCCCTTAATCTACGTTCCCTACACTTCCACCTTAAGGTCATTCGACAATATTGGTTATCAAGATTTTTAAATCTATACATTTTTGGCAATTATTATTATTATCATCACCGCATCTTACTACCCGTTTGGGTGATTGTGAGATGAAATGGAGGACCTACAGTTTAACGTGGGATCCGAACCACGATGGAGGCCTGGCTTTCCACACATTCACAAGTTGTGATTAATACACGTCTTGTCAGAGGTGAAGGAAGGGTTTGGTAATCAGATAAATCTGTGCCAGGGACCGAGGACTGAACCCCGGACCCCCAACACTGAAGTCCGACACCTTACATCTAGACCGCTAGGTCACCCTTTTTGGCAATGAATTTAACATATTTTGTGGGAGAAGGTGGGTTATCTTGTAAAAGATAGCAAGTAGACATGTCTCAGTCCATTCCAGCAACACCGACCGGGTAAGGAAGTCGGTTTTTGTTTTACCTGGGCTTGTCATTAACTGGAAATATCTGACCTTTTGCCTCGGTCTAGCATATTATGTTCTGCAAGTCGGTGCTGTCTCTACAATCCATACAGTCAAAACAAGACATTTAATAATATATACATTTCATTTGCAATGATCGATTCGGAGACATTAATAAAATCAACAAGTAGAGTTTGGTTTAAACAAGTTATTTAATTCTAAATAACGAACTTGTGTAGGTCTACTAAAAAGTGTGATAAAATCAAATTCTTGGGGTATAAAAAGAACGGTATTTATATTTGATTAAAAGATGTAGGTTTATCACTTTCAAGCAGATTATAAAATAAAAATTGTCTTTAACATATTATAGATATTTCATTGTGTACACCTCATGCATTAATTACTTTACCTTAACAATGGTAGGCAAAAATCATAAAATAGCAAATTTGATCCCTTATAATTAGTGAACTGTAATTATTTGAAATGAATAAATCAGTATTTATAGCTTGTAACTATACACTTGTTAAAATTATGCAATACTTTTTTATTGTCGAATGATCTTAACTGAGAGAGAGAGAGAGAGAGAGAGTAAAGATAACGCTTTTCTCCATTGGGGAAATATTACGTAACCAAATTTTTGGACATTTTTGATTCTCTCATCCCCTTGTAAGCAAAAATAAGTAAACGCCCAATCTAGCCCCCGACTTGCTTACGTTACATTAATCGATTGTTTTTTGTTTTTTTTTGTAATTTATTTACAATAATGACCATTATTTTTCTAAGCAATTTATAATACTTAGAACCGCGTCTTACTACCCAATCGGCTTATACGCTTAAGTACTATTTACGCCAATGGTTTAAGAATCAAGAGGGTTGAATATAGCGGAAGTGGAGGGAGAGTAGAAAGCCATTTATGAAAAACCATCCCCAGTTCACCCGAGCGAGATTCGAACCTCGATTTCCCATCTGCGTCCTCGGCAGTCTAGCTCAACATGAAACCAGCACGTTTGCTAACTACGCCACCGAGGCAGGTAATTTATAAATGGCTTGTAATTATTAACATAGAGGTCTAAATTAATGGTGCAAACTAATTCGCAATGAACACTGTTGTAAAATAAATTTAAATGTACTGTTTGGATAGGTCAAGTTTCAAAGTTATAAAATTTATAAATTTTAATTTAAACTTAATTAAAATCATTAAAATATTTTAGTGAATAAATAAATTAATTAATATAGTTATAAATTACTTTAAAATATTTTAAATCTGCTAATCAAGGTATTTGAATCCAATGTGTGAATTTGGGGTGGCTGGGTGACAGCGCAAGCTGTTGCCTATCTCTCCCTGTCTGACGTAAGAATTGTTCTCACGCCCCTGCCTTCCCCTCTAAAGGTGCTTACGTAATACTTGAACGCCCCCATAGCTCCATAAGAACTTCAGTTCTCCCAAGAGGTGATATTGGGTGTATTGACAACCCCCCGGGGGAACTACACGGGAAACAGGTGTGACCAACCTGGGAGCAGGATGACGCCTCCTGTCCAAAATATCTCCATCCAGCAAAGTATCTTCTCTCTGTGAACGGTAGGCTGGAACTCCCCGAGGTACGGATAACAGATGCCCATAGCTCCTGTGATTCTACACAACACAACCAAGGTCAAATTGTTTGGATTGACAAACTTCCATAGTCTTTAAATTGTAAAACTACATCTGAACACGGGAATAAAACTCAAGACCTTATTACGCCAATGTTCTAACCACTGATCATTGGCGTACTATGCCCGGGCTAAATTTGTGTGTCCAGGAGTAATTTTTCAAATTAAAGAATTTGGTATTTAGATGAGGCCACAACCGTAATCAACAAATATAATAGCTTGGCTATTTAATCCATTAAACTGTGCCAGCTGAATTTTACGGCATACTATCCCAATTTAACTTGAGTAGGACTGTATAGTCGTTTTTCTGTTCTAGTGGTGGGGGCTTATGAAGGGAGGGGAATCTACATACATTAGGGACACCACACCTCACTAGACTGACACCTTATTTAAGTCAATACTTCTAAAGGTGGAAAACTTACCGGTCATGTCAGGTTTCGGCATCCATTTGTGCGAGGTTCCTTTAACCCATCGTGGCTGTGTCTTTCGAGCGTAGCCACGCACTTTACGTGCGCAGTGAAAAATTTAGAGAGCAACAACTCCGTGCCTGCCGTCGGTCCTGTCATTACCGGACAGCTGGAGAAAAACCCCTCGCTTTGGCCAGCTTCATCGGCGCGAAGGAGTTGACTCTTCCTCCCGTGAATGCTGGACTCTCGTGTAGGGTGCATTAACCACTCGAAAAAGTTCAGGTACCTACCTTCAGGAATCACTCCTAGTTGCCCAGTGGGGACCTCGTGGAGATGGCCTGATCAACTTTCCTGGAAGGTACTGACTACCAACCGCTTTATGTGTGTCGAGTAAGGGGTAGGGAGGTACCTCCCCCCATTCACTCCCACACAGAAACCTCAAAAGAGATTTAGCCTCCCTGGAGGCCCTGGGGAAACTTAAAAACTGTATCATATAATTCTGACTAAATGGTTTCCCACTCTCCTTTCACGCAATTGCAAGTAGGTCACCTCTAAAAGGCTTCCTTCCCTATCCCTACTCCATTAGAGTAATTTATCATATATGCGTAAACCTGAACATGACGCGGTGATAAAAAAAAAATACTTAGGACAACACTACTAGAGATAATTTAATTAGGGGTCATATAAGAAACAAATGGGTGCATACACAAATACTAAATAAATATGGGCATCCCCTGAGAGCTAAATAATATCACTTGACTATTAGAGTTTATATTTATAGTCTAGTCTCGAGTGTAAACCAATCTCCCAGAACACGGTTTATAAGCAGTTCAGCTCAACTGGGTAACCTCCAAATTTTGACTAAATATGCAGATATCTGTACACCTCACTTACAAGTAAGCCGCAGGGACGGGTGTGTTGAATGAGAAGAATCGTTACTCTCCCCATCGTAATGAAGTTGTTTTTTAACTCACCCAAATCCATTTAGGAACCTAAAGAAGAGGAAGATTCCGAAGTACTGCGAGATGCTGGAGGCCACCCCACAGATTCCGTCCAGAAACAACGCTGCTACCAGAACTATCTTCCTCCCTTGAGTGTCAGCCAGACAGCCCCAGAAGTACGAGCCTAGCATCATCCCTGGGGGAGAAAAACAGACACTTCTAACATCCAACTGTGAGCCCCTCAACCTGTATTGTATCTACTAAAGAATTCAGCTATGTCAATAGTCTGACACCAAATATAAGTGAAGCACATTCCAAAGTGGAAACTCAACTGTAGTATCAGGGTTTCAGCAACCATTTATCTGGGGAAAAAACACTTCTTTCAAGGCATTCCCAACCCATCGTGGCTGTGTCCTTTGAGTATAGCCACGCACATTACATGCGCAGTGGAAATTTAGGGACCGATGATCCCAGTGACCGCCAATAATCACTTTCATCACCGGACAGCTAGTAAAACCTCTCTGCCTTGGCCAGACTTTCATCGGTGGGAGGAGATGGCTCCTTGGCTCCCCATTTCTTGTACGCTGAATTCACACGTCAGGGAGTTTTGACCCAACCTAAGAATCGCCTTCAGGTCTTTTGCTTAGGTTTCCCTACTGCGAGTCTAAGCTCAATTATAGGAATCATCTTGAAGAGGGCTTTGACCTATGTCGCCCCGTTCGGTCCCTCGGTGGAGGTCATTCACCTAGCCTCAGGTTTCACCCTCAAGAAAGCTTTCAGCCTAAGCTCCCAAGCAGGGACCTAGTGATGGTGGCCTTACCAGCTTTCTTGAACGGTACTAGCTACCAATCTTTTAGTGTGTCACGATTAGGGAGCTCCCTCCCACCAGTCACTCCCACACAGGCAACCTCAACAGATATTTAACCACCCTTTTGGCAAAGCCCGCTGGACATTGCCTGGAGGCCACCTTGAGGGGGCACTTTGGCAATATTACCGGACTAGGAACATCCCCTAGAAAGAGAGGGAAGCATCTTGTTCCATCCAAGCCAGGGCAGTCTCTCCAAGGACGAGATCGATTCATTCCAATGAACTTCTAGCTCCAACCTGGTGCTAACCCCTGTGTTGTATCCTCTGGTCGTGGTCATCATAAGCCGGAAGTTTGAGATTGATCTAACGTGGAGGAAACCTGATTTATTGGTGGCCTCATGGTCACACGTCCCTGTAGTCAGCACTTTATGCCAAGTGAGGCCACCTACACCCTAATTTTGGTAGAAAATATGTTGTGGAAGGCCTTATTTCGTACAAGGATACTACTATATAGCTGTATTTTGGAAGAATAAAAGGCCTTAAAGAACTGGCTTTCTGACAAAATCGTGGTGTAGCCGGGGTAGTGGCTGTGTGGTAGTTCTAACAATTTAGTGCGCCACGTGACCATTGCCGTGATCGGTTGAGAAACCGTATGAGGAACGGAAAGGTCAAGCTGTCACGAAGCTACCGAACGGGGAGTCTCTCTATGGTCGTGCCTAACCAAAGATGAACCGGCGTCGTAACGAGTACTGAAGACAGGATAGTGTAAAGAAACCTTTAGGAATCGATATCCCCCAGCCCCAAACATTTTCAAACTTCAAACCACCAGCGTTATCTCACCCATTTCTCCACTGCAATAACTACCATCCTAGTGACAATAATCTAGTTCACTAAACGTCTAACCACGTGTATAGCTCATCAATCGGTGATGCCCATCCTTAATGTTTCATAGTTCCAGGTTTCCTGGCAAATTAGGGGTAAAGGGAGGTAAAAAGGAGGCAGCCACACGAACAAAACAATCTTGGCGAGTGTGGATAAGTTGACATTAACTTTTGCAAGCAGAACTTACCGAACATAGGGGCCGCTGTCAACCATCCCTTGTCCGTTGAGGTCAGCTGTAGGTCGCACTGAGCTGAGGGTAGCACGAAGGAGAGCAGGGTGATGCCAATGGCTGTGTCCAGGTAGATTAGACCACACAGGGCCAGCAGCAACAAATGGAACTTACCGAAACCTAAGTATGGAAAACAAAACAGGAGAACTATTAGTTATGAGGGGATTCAGCTAAAAATAAATGTTTTCAGCCTACGACATATTTGATCGTAAGAGATGTAGTAACTAGTTTGGTCGCTGTATCTGTAGACTTTTATCAACTCTGTGAGAACAGAACGTTGCCCAAGGTTTACCTTGGAGGTTGTGTACACGTAGTACCTGCAATGAGATGACGTGATGATAGTTATTATGAAGGTGTGGATACAGTGGAAATCTTAAATCTAACTTAAACCTAATTAGTTGAACCATGGGGATAATAGGAACAGTTCCCCTTTCAGGAAAAAATACCTATGGTACCATCGGGAGCTACAGATAAGTATCAGGCTAGAGATGACCACTAGACCAAGATACCGGTCTCCGAATTATCACTGGTGTAATGGTTTTACTTCCGGAATCTTTCCAATGAGGTCGGGATTTGTCTCTGCTCGAATGGAGGAAACAGTTTTAGAGGGCAATATTCAATGTCAAGAGTGAAAGAATCCCGATAACGCACCTATGTTGGTTCATTTAGTGATGGAATCATTGTCTTTACTATGGGGAAAAGCAGGAACAGGGGAAGTCATCGACGGCCTACCGACTGCAAAGCTTGACAACGGGGTGGTGATTTGCATTTTCACTTTGTCGCGACCTCTTGGAGAAAGGATGAATCGTGATCGTGCTCGAGGATTTGATGGATATTGACTTTTCATGACCCAACTGGACCCAAAAATGTGGGTTTTCGCGATGTCGTTTGTCTGTCTGTTACTGGCGCTAGATTCGAAACTATTTTACCTATCAGGCTAAAAATTGGTATCTCCAGGGTGTTTATAAGGTTCATCAGAGGGTTTTTGGAATTGTCTATTTAACCCTAAAATTAAGGGTAAAAATATGAAAAAAATAAATAGATTTTATGAAAATCTGATTTAATGATGTTGATAAAAAATTCGTATCCAGGTGCTGTAAAATTGCAAACAAAAGAGTGCATCTAATTTGTCCGGGAAAAATGACAGAAGGTACCATACCTTAACGGATATCTCAAATTTTGATCATATCGCTGGAACTTTTCAGATTTTAAATAACTTAGTATCCGACCTGCTTTGGTGGCCTCGCGATCTAAGGCGTTGCTCTCGTGTTAGACTAAATTACCAACGATAGTGAGTGGGATCAGGGTTTGAATCCCGGTCGGATGTACTGAGAGTGGATTTCCCTAAATGGGTTTCCAATCTCCATACACAAATTCGATTACACTTATTCTCAATACAGCCTTCCTCATCCCTAACTAATTAACATAATTAGTACATATATGTTTTACCCGAATGGGTAGTAAGACACGGTTCTAAAAAAACTTAGCATTTCAAAGTAATAGGACTTTAAATCTTTTTTTTTTTAATTTTCGAAATATTTTTTTTTTACAAAACCAATAGTCTCTGAGCTATAATCAAATATAAATATTTTTAATTCAGATCTTTGAAAATGAATTTGATTCTCATGCTCTTTGGTGGACCAAGATGTTTCTCTTTTCTCAAATTTTCTGTAACATTGTTTCTAAGTTCTAATGCCATGAATTAAGTAACAATGTATATTATTTCATCTATGATCTTTGGTGTAGTGTTTATACAACAATGTATATACCTATTATTTCGTTTCACAAATCTTACGAGCTTTTAGTAAATGTATATTTTAAGACAAAAGCGTAAGGTCTGTAGAGTGCGCCGTACCATTTATTACCATTATCTTTCTGCCAACAATGTATATTATTTTGTTTCACGCGTCTTACGAATTTTAAGTAAATATCTCCGTATTCAGGCAATGGAACAAGAAAGTATGTGGGTATTTCTCTATTTTCAAAGTGTTTTCGAAAAGTAGTGAAAGAATAATCTTTACCAACAAAATTGTGTACACAAATTAATCCATTTTTAATCCAAGACTATCCAAAGTAAATTCAATAATTATTGCAGTGGACGTGTTTTTACCGCGGAGATAAGGCTAGAAGATAAAATGGTTCAACGCGCAGTAACTTACATTCTCTTGAGGTAATACGTCATGAGTTTGTCAAAGCTATTGCCGACAACTCGAGTGTGGGACACCTTAATGATGACGGATTAGTGAAATAATATTGATTGATCTATCAGATTATGGCTCTTAAGTGGCTAAGAGGGCACTTTAAATAACTCGTTTAAAATCGGAGTGTGATTAAGTTTATATTTCTGATCTACTTACTATGAGAACTCCATGACGTCAACCCGCAATCTAGTCGTAGCGACCGAGCGGCCACCGTCTGTTGGTGAAGATAATGCAAACTTACGTGGTTTATATCAGCACAACGAGCTATTTCTTTATTCGAGTAGCTCCTCTTTTGTCACCGTGAGGCTGAGTTGACCCCGTTACAGACCCACTGCATCGCAAAAAAGTTCTGGAAGTGTCCGGTATCGAACCCGGTAATTCTGGTCTTGTAGTCAGGAACTATGACCCCTAGACCTCAGTGGCGGTCATTTATTGGTATACACTTTATTAACTATTATAATTTATTAGCGTCAAAGAATAAAGATGCCTTCTAAAATCGCAATAAAAAGGCCACCGATATGTCTCCCCCCCCCCC
>CABEEJ010004584.1:49786-61985 GCA_901482245.1 Timema douglasi
CTATTTTTCAAGCGCACGCACTCGAGCCGGTACAGTCTAGTTTACAGGCGCTAGGCAATATTATTGTATGTTGTTTTATTGAGTGCTGGGAAAACTTCTCATTTTGACATTTTTTTAACTATCGATAGGTTTGGCACACTTGCTAATAACGGCCTAATTTAATTGGTAAGATAATAAACCATACCTATATATATGTGTGTGTGTAAAACTGATATGTTAAAATACTTCAATATTATCAAAGTAGGTCTTTACAAATAAGAATCGCCATTAGCGTGGAGAGAGGACGGGAAAAACACAACAATAAATCACTTGTCCAAAACCACCCTCAGTTCACTGAGCTAAGATTCGAACCCTTTGCCTCCTTGTCAACAACTATCGAGAGCTATCTGGTAATCACGCGCTCGCTCGCAAGCTAACTATTCTGGCGTGTGTTTTCTCTCCCTATCTCTCTCTATCGTTACAAAAGCTGATGAAATTGGAAGAATCTAGAAGCTTTTTTTATTTGACTATAACCAAGTAAAAGTGTTCTTCTAACCTCACTTGTCCTACTACCCCGCTGTAGCTTAGATCCGCGGCGCGCTAACATACAAATTTAAAACTTTAAAGTTGCGTATCGATAACCTTTCGTTCCGACTGTGTTAAATATTATGTAATCGTGTGTCATCTTAATTGAATAAATCCAACATAATTATGAACCTGGTATTTTCATGATAAAATAGACCAGGTGTGACAAAGGGCTACAATCTCATCTTCTTACCTGTGCTTGTAATGGCCGTCTCGAAATCAGCATCTGTGATCTTCTCTCCGACGCTTAATTTTAATAATCCTGAAACAATAACGGAAAGTTAGCTTAACGCGCCAGTAGTGTTGAGCTAGACTGTCGAGGACGGGGAGAGCGAGGTTCGAATCTCTGTCGGCTGAACTGGGGGTGGTTTTTACTAAATAGTTTTCCACTCTCCCTCCACGTAAATGTGGGTTCACTTCCTCTAAATTCAACCTTCCCAATTCCTAACGTAACGTAATTAGTACTTAAAGCGTGTAACCCGAACGGGCAGTAAGACGCGGAGCTAAAAAAAAGGAAAGCTAATGGTTGCATTGAAAGTGATTATATTGTTGCTTTGATTGATTTATTTTAAACCCCGCTTCGGTGGTCGAATGGTATGGCAATAGACTAGAATACCTATGACGGGGTTTTCGAAGTCTGAATCCTGGTAGTGAGTATTTTCCCACTAGATCTCTCCACGAAAATGCGGGTACACTTATTCTAAATTCAACTTTCCTCGTCCCTAACACATTAGTGGTGTAATTAGTACATAAGCCCTAACGGGTAGTAAAGACGCAGTGCAAATAAAAAAAAAATTGTTTGACATTAACTTAATACAAAATTACATCTGAAATATTTATTCAAATTTACTCTTAACCCCTTCGGTGGCTGAATGGTCTAAGGCGTCACTCTCGTGTTAGACTGGCTTACTGAAACCATGGAGATCGGGGTTCAAATCTCTGTCGGATCCACTGAGGATGATTTTTCATAAAGGTTTCCCCATTCTCCTTCTACGCAAATGCGGTTATATTACATCTAAAATGCCTCCTTTCTAATTCCTACCCCACTAGGGTAGTAATCATATATGCGGACAACCCGAACAGGTAGCGAGAAGAGATGATAAAAATAAATATTCATACCCATGATCGACCTTTCCGGGTAGTAAGAGGGTTCAAATGAGTCAGCACCCAAATAAAACCCATCCGTGGTCACGCCGTCCAAGGAATCTAACCTCGTACTATCCGGAGCTGCTGCGCATGACCGCCACCCATACCGCTAACAAGATATACACACAGCCACTGACGTCAACTGCTCCAAGATGTTTCTTATATACCGCTCTTTGAACATTTTCTACCCCAGAGCTATAGGTTGTATCTTTCTTGTGAATCATGGCATCAATCAACTAATAGCAGGCAATTTGTTAAAATTATCACTCGGGATATAATCCTTATACATGAGCAAACAAACACTTCAAATAACTTTTCAGAGCGATAATGACAAACCGACCAATTGATGAGTTAGGTAAAACCTACTATCGAATCAGACAACAGTGAAGTTTCTTTTTGATATTCAGAAAAACGATATGAAATTAATCATGGTTGTATTTATATGTTTAATGTGATTCATTCCGTAAGCGAAATGTCATCACAGTGATTAAAATATGTAGCTAAGAGCTAAAAGGGCATAATGTGATGTACTGTAACGGTTATGCTTTTGAAATATAAATTTATATTTAAATTACAACAGCCAAAACCCAAGAATTTAAGTCTATACCATTTATATACCATGCCACCAAGAAAAACATGCTATTTTACACTTTCTAAACATTTAGATCGATGAAATTGTTAAAAGACACAACATTTCATGTAACGCATATATTATGTGAATTCATTGCATCTAGATAAATTATATCCCTTCATTCGGTGGTCTTGGGTTAAAGTGATCACCTTATGACCAAAATGTTTGTAGGTTCAAACCCAACCGGGGTCTACGGATTCTTTAATGAACCATAGAAATCGTACCGCGACTCGCCACCAGAGGGGAAGTAAAGCTGTCGGTCTCATGTCTATAAGTGTGGCGTGTAATAGAACTCTGGAAGGTTTGGGAAAAATATTTCTCCAGGCAAAATTGGTAGGCCCTTTCGCACTCACTCAGAGAAATTCTCGTTTGTTGATATAATGATTCGGTTAAGAAAATATATCTAATAAAAAAAATATACATGACTTATAAACTGGCTTAGCCTTGTGGAGTACGTTTAGTATTGTTAGCGAACTGTATTATTTTCTCCAAGCCTTTACCAGGATTGTTGAACTAAACGGATAGTTTAGAAATTAAAAGTAATAATAATAATAATATTTAGCACCGCGTCTTACTACCCGTTCGGGTTATACGCACTTACGCTAATGTGTAATGGTAGGGTGATTGTGAGATGAAATGGAGGACCTACAGTTTAACGTGAGATCCGAACCACGGTGGAGGCCCTGGCATTCCCCACATTCACAAGATGTCTTGTCAGAGGTGAAGGAAGGGTTTGGTAATCAGATAAATCTATGCCGGGACCGAGGATTGAACCCTGGACCCCCAGCACAGAAGTCTGACACCTTACCCCTAGACCAGCAGGTCACCTTAATAAAATAGAATGTATATTGCGATACTTGTATCATTCTATCTGTCCGATTTTCCTACAGTAAATATTCACGCATGCGCATGATGGAAACGCCTGATTCTTCTCCGCGGACGCTCGTTTCTACAAAGCTGCAGCGAAGGACAAATCCACGCTGACAGTGTTCTTTCATTAGCGGGTTGTATTGCAGCGATCGGGGGATGATATGACACCCTCCTGTCTTACACAACTGGAGAGAAGCGCTGTAGCGGACAAATAAAAGAATCAGATGAAAAGAAGATCGTAGTCCAGAGTCTTCCAAGATTAATAACATATTTTAAAGAGAGCACAAGTTTGGTCCAACTTATTTACCAACCTCTCGCTATCTTCATTAAATAGGGATTATGGTGTAGCTCCTGCCATTGTTGCGAATTTGATCGGATCATGTATATGTATCAATTAAAACAATCAATTAAAACAAGATATATATGACAGTTGTATTAGAATGGTATTATTAAAGTGGTTGGGAATTGTAAAAGAGCAAAGCCGAAGAAAGAAAATATTTGTATGTGCCTTTTATATAATTGATGATGTATACATTTATTTTTATTTAAAACGGCTTAGTTAGAGAATACAAATGTTATTCATAAAAAAAATAACAGAAATTATTGCACGTGACTAAAATATAATAATTTTAAAAAAATCTCAAGATGCCACTTTATTTTTACTCATTAACACCTCCTTTCTCTTAATGTTTTCCCCATTACAGCCACCTTGCTTGTGCTGTTTTCTCTATTATAACCTCCTTTCTTGTACTGTTTTCCCTAATACAACCTCCTTTCTTGTACTGTTTCCCTCATTACAACCTCCTTGCTTGTACTGTTTTCCCAATAAGAACCTCCTTGTTAATCTTGTTTGCCCCATTATAACCTCCTTTCTTGTACTGTTTGCCCCATTATAACCTCCATTGCTTGTACTGTTTTCCGTAATACAACCTCCTTGCTTGTATTGTTTTCCCAATAAGAACCTCCTTGTTAATCTTGTTTGCCCCATTATAACCTCCTTGCTTGTACTGTTTCCCCCCATTACAACCTCCTTTCTTGTACTGTTTTCCCAATTACACCCTCCTTTTTTGTACTTGTTTCCCCATAAAAAATCTCCTTGTTAAGCTTGTTTTCCCCATAACAACCTCCTTGTTAAGCGTGTTTTCCCCATTATAACCTCCTTTCTTGAACTATTTTCTCAATCACACCCTCAATTTTTTGTACTTGTTTCCCCATAACAATCTCCTTGTTAAGCTTGTTTTCCCCATAGCATCCTCCTTGCTTTTTCTGTTTTCCTATGACAGCCTACTTTTTCCTCATTATTCGTTGGTAGAGCGTTCTTCTCTTTTCTAACAAATGTCGACCCAAGGGGGATTTAGAAGCGAGCGACTTAGTAATCCTCTTAAAATAAATCTGTATTTATTTGCTTCTACTTTCATTAACTTCAGAATTGAAACACCTCCCTACCCCTCCCTTCTTTCTACACTTTTCATTTCCTTTCTTTCTGAAAATGCACGACAGGCCTGTGAAATGTTGTCTAAAACGTCCGTGACATTCTTGAGGACTCAGTCCACCCTTGGAGCTGTGAATTGTTGTAACATTCTCAAGACAGAAACATTATTTTGTTACAATCCTCTTATCTTATTGAATGTTCAAAGATAATTAACAGTTATGTATCAAAATAAATTGTACGTTTATAAAGAGTATTACGTTAATAAGTCTACGATAACATATTAATAATTGATTTGGAAACAGTCACGTTGTTTTATGGTTTGCTTAGAGACTAGCCTAAATAATATACAAAAAAATATTAGCCATACGGTTAGTAGATTTTTAAATTTTATAAAAACTATTTCAAGTATTCTGGTAGGAAAAAATCATATCAAACAGTTACACAAAACTATTTACGTCAATTTATATGATCTGTAGCTGTCACTTTTGATATATATGATCGACGTCTGTAAAATATCCTATGGTATTCGATTATTATTATTATTATTAGAACCGCGTCTTACTACCCGTTCGGGTTATACGCACTTACGCTAATGTGTAATGGTAGGGTGATTGTGAGATGAAATGAAGGACCTACAGTTTAACGTGGAATCCGAACCACGGTGGAGGCCTGGCATTCCTTGCATTCACAAGATGTCTTGTCAAAGGTGAAGGAAGGGTTTGGTAATCAGATAAATCTTTGCCGGGACCGAGGATTGAACCCCGGCCGCCAGCATAGAAGTCTGACACCTTACCCCTAAACCGCCAGGTCACCTATGGTATTCGAAAAATTCGAAATTTGTAATAATCTCATAAAAGAATGCCTAGTAAAATTATGAAGACCTTAGCTTGGATACAAAAGTTTAAAATAAATGGGTAAAATGTATTATATAGAGTTGTATAGCTGGGAGAAAAAAAAATCACAAAATAAATGGTACAATACACCGCACATACTTTCTTTCTGGTGTATTTTAAATCAGAGATATTTCCTAAAAACTAGTAAGATTTGTGAAATGTAATAATATACATTTTTACATAACTACTTCAAAGAGTATAACTGAAATAATATACACTGTAACGGAAACATTGATAAAAGAGAAAGTCACTGTTCAATAAAGAGAATAACAATCATTTACAATTTCAAAGTGCTCCATAAATGTTTGTTTATAGCTCAGAAACTGTTGGTTTTATAAAAATATATTTCAAATAAAATAATAATATTTGTAATAGAACTACATATTTATAATGATAATTTATTGTTTATCTCAAATATTTTCTGATATATGATTAAAATTGAACATTTCTGCTCACGTAAAATATCCTCAAAGTCATTATCATGTGAAAACGAAATTTGCTATTTTGTTTATGTTAAATATTGTCTAGATACAAAGTTTAAACAAAAACTTTAGAGCTGATTTTGAGATTTTTTTTTTTTCATTTTACTCCTTTCAATAAACGCCCCTTAATTTTAATTTTAGATATTCAATTCCAAAAATCCCCTAGGGGGAATCCTATAAAAACCCTAGATAGCAGGTTTTAGTCCGATCGGTAAAATGTTTTCAGCTGTAGTTTGAGATACAGACAGACAGAATGAAAGAAAGACAGAATGACAGACAGACAGCATCGTGAAAATAACTTTTTTTATGATTACAATACTTCTCTCTCCGGATGGTCGAAAGAAAATAAAAAGGACAAAATAACTATTTGCATATAATTAATTTACTACAAAAGTCTTATTTTTGTTTTTTTATGACGTAATATACATGGAAAACAAAATAGCATTTGTCTGTAACAAGCCTTAAAAAAACCTTTTTAATTCAATTTTTAAATATTTTAACCTTAAATAAACTCATAAAAAAATTTTAACATTCAAGGATTCAAATTTGGATTTAATATTCTAAAGAAAATTCAAGATTATATTTCGAGGAATATAGGATTCGATCCATCTCTAAATTAAATATTTTTTGTTCAAATTCCACGAGGCCTGTGACAAATATTAAAAAACTGTTGAAATTACTTAATTTAAAAATAAAATAAAATGTATCTACTGAAATATTTTTTAAAAATTTTGGCCAAAACTTTTTTTTTTGTTCTAATTTTTTTTTTAAAGGACCTTAAAGCACGTTCCTTTCCATCCAGCCTTAACCTTTAAACATTCTAAACAGGGTGACCTGGCGGTCTAGAGGGTAAGGTGTCAGACTTCTATGCTGGCGGCCGGGGTTCAATCCTCGGTCCCGGCACAGATTTATCTGATTACCAAACCCTTCCTTCACCTCTGACAAGACATCTTATGAATGTGGGGAATGCCAGGTCTCCACCGTGGTTCGGATTCCAAGTTAAACTGTAGGTCCTCCATTTCATCTCACAATCACCCTACCATTACACATTAGCGTAAGTGCGTATAACCCGAACGGGTAGTAAGACGCGGTGCTAATAATAATAATAATAATAATAATAACATTCTAAACAGCTTCTAAAAAAACATGTATTTGATACAATATCAGTTTACTACTCTCTCCTTCAAAGCTACTAGGTATGTTCAGTCTAATAATTTTTCTTTGATAATTTATTTTTTTACCGGCTCTGTAGTCTAGTGGGCAGAGCTCCTGGCTACAGATGCACACGTTCCGGGTTTGTTTCCCGTCACTTCCACAATCTTTCTGTGAAGCAGTGGGTCTGAAACGGGATCAAACTCTGCTTCGTGAGGACCAATGAAGAGCTACTCGTATAAAGGAGTAGTGGCTACGGTCTAGAAAACTGAGATTAATGACCGGAAGGTTTATTGTGTTGACCACATGACACCCTCTATCCACAGAAGTCGACACTGTCTTCACCAACAAACAGCAGCTGCTTAGTCGGTATTTATCTATTGCGGACTGATGCCGTAAAGTTTTAATTGGTTTCGGTGGCCGCATGGTCTAAGGCGCTACTCTCGCAGTAGACTAGACTGCCGATGACGGGGGAGATGGAGGGTTGAATTTCAGTCTGGTATACTGAGGGTAGTTCTTCCAAAATTGTTTTACACCCTTTTCCACGCAAATGCGGGCACGCTTCTTCTAAATATAGCCTTCCTAATCCCTTTAACCATTAACGTAATTAGTACGTGAGCGTATAACCCGAGCGGGTAGTAAGACGTGGTGAAAGAAAATTGTTTTTGATAGTTTTTCTCGAATTCTCTGTTCGATGCTAAACTGGATATCATCTCTGAGGGAATTGAAGGGTAACTATTGAGAAACAACTTTGCCACTCAAAGCACCACGTTTACAAAAAAACACACACACCGATAGTTCTGACGCGACATCTTTAAAAAGTGAAGAAAAAAGTGAGGTAAGAAACTTGCTCACCTTTCACTCATCAGATGACGCCATTTCTTCCTCGCATTTATCTCTCTTTTCGTTCTTGCATACACCCTTTGGCGACAGTAAACCGAGAGAGAGAGATAGAAGTTAAAGTTATTCTTCACAAGACCTGATGTCCCCACAGAGGTGATATTGGATTTAGTCAGTCGTCTGACATCCGTATGTGTTCTCTTTCTATAATAAAAACTCATCAAGAATGACAACATACTTAGCTCTCTTTTTTTTTTCATTATCTGCAATTACTTCTCCACCCCCCACCCCCCACCCAACAACCCTCCAAATCCCCTAAATTAGTTCTAAATGAGACTTTCCTTACTGTGATGAACCAATCAGCGGTAGTTTCCAACTGACATCCCAGTATCAGCCTGTCACAGATATCCTGAACCCGACCGTCACTAATTGGCTCATTTCTAGTTCCCCGCGACCGAAGAACAGCACGCGGACGGAATTGGTGAGCTAAGGGGGGGAGGGGGGGCAACAAAACAGGGGTGAAGGGGAGTAGAGGTTTTGTCTACTCTCCTCAGTGGCCCGTTTTAGACTTGAAACACTACTTAGGTTTGCAGAATACAATCTCAATAAACAAGAGATTTAAAAAAATGTAGATAGAAGGATTTGAAACACTACCACGGTTGCAGAATACAATCTCAATAAAAAAGAGATTTTTAAAAAATGTAGATAGAAGGATTTGAAACACTACTACGGTTGTAGAATACAATCTCAATAGACAAGAGATTTTTAAAATGTAGAATAAAAGGTCTTGAAACACTACTACGGTTGTAGAATACAATCTCAATAGACAAGAGATTTTTAAAATGTAGATAAAAGGTCTTGAAACACTACTACGGTTGCAGAATACAATCTCAATAGACAAGAGATTTTTAAAATGTAGATAGAAGGATTTGAAACACTACTACGGTTGTAGAATACAATCTCAATAGACAAGAGATTTTTAAAATGTAGATAGAAGGATTTGAAACACTACTACGGTTGCAGAATACAATCTCAATAGACAAGAGATTTAAAAAATGTAGATAGAAGGATTTGAAACACTACTACGGTTGCAGAATACAATCTCAATAGACAAGAGATTCTAAAAAATGTAGATTTATGAGATTAAAACACAACTATTGTCACTGAACACAATCCCTTATTAAACAGATGGACCTTTCTTCATTTATGTGGATACATTTAACGAATATAATGTCTGTCACTTTAATATTTAGAGTGATTACATTTAAAATAATAAAATACACTTCTTGACGTATGAATATATGAAGAAACGGTACTCATTCGATTGTAAAATAGTTGGGTATGGCCCGGCAGCTGTCGAATCAACTACAATTCACCCTCATCGGTGGTCACATGGTCTAATGAAGAGGTAAGCAAACTACGGCCAGTGGACTAGATCCAGCACACTCCCTATTACTTTAAAAAAAAAATTCCGGCGTTTTATTACATGTTCCGATTATATGCTTACTCGCTTTGCTCGTTGGGAGCTACGACCCCAAACCCCCTGTGAATTTTCTTTGCAAGTGGATGTAAACGAATGTAATTCCAGAGCCGTTATTTGATAGGTCTTACCGTTTAGCCACAAGAGACCTCCAAAGAAAGTTCTGCACCGACTTTAAAGCTGCTCCGCCATCTTGAATTTTTTCAGTTTTTTTTGAATTTTCACGTCGATTATAGGCTAGAAGCTATAAGTTTTCCAAATTTCAAGTTCCTAGCTCATCTGGAAGTGGGTAAACATTAATGTCAGTGAGTGAGTCAGCCGTGTGGTTCTATAGTATTATAATGTACAAATTACGATAGTGGTTTTAGGGATTAGGAAGGCTATATTTTGAGAAAGTGTACCCACATTTGAATAGAGGCGATTGGAGAACCGTTTGGGGGGGAAAGCACTACCCTCAATATAGACGGCCGAGATTTGAACCTCGATCATTGGCAATCTAGTCTAGTGGGAGAGTAGCGCGATATACCATGCGGCCACCGAAGCGAGTCAACTATTACTGTGCGGCCCGTGAATAAGGATGGTTTTCAAATCAGTTTCGTGACGGAATCATGAAATTTCCGTATCAGTATTCATAGAGCAGTGTTAATTTAACACGGCTATGGTGATCGATTGTGTACTGTCCAGTAGGTATCCATAGAGCAGTGTTAATGTAACACGGCCATGGTGATCGATTGTGTACTGTCCAAGTAGGTATTCATAATGTCACAACACAACAAAAAGGGAAAAGTTGACTCTGAATGTCACATTTATTGAACATGGGAGTATGGATTAAATTTAATTTAAAAGAAAAGTGCTAATTATCATCTAATTAGGCTTTGCAACAGATTTTTACTATAGGGATCACTGACTTTGGGGCCCCAAAAAATACCAAATTGTTCTGTACTCATCATCATTATCAACATCAACTATTTCCAGCCTGTACCCCGGGACAGTTTAGTAAAATGCCTCTATCTTCTTCTATCCTTCCAACATATTGCCAAAATTAATTTTATAATTCTTCTCCTCTCACTTGCACACCTTCTATTATCTGTTTCTCCCATCTCTTTGTACAAAATTGTTCAATAGATTAATTCTTATGAATGATACTTATTCCATTAACTATTATTTATTAACTTCACATTTTCAAAATATTTCTCAAGGATTGAAAAATAAGTTATCCTTTTAAAAATAACTTACGAATTTTTAAATTTATATAGCTCTATTTTTCTCCCAACGAGACATGTCAGGATGGCCGAGCGGTCTAAGGCGCCAGACTCAAGGTCGTTCCTTGCTCACACTGTGAGTTCAGAGTATTCTGGTCCTCATCTGAGGGCGTGGGTTCGAATCCCACTTCTGACAATATTTTATCTAAACTTAGATCGACAATTTTCATTAAATGTGGTATAAAATTAACCATAAACGGCTAAAAATAATTTGCGTTTTTTATATATTTATTATAATTGTTTTATATATATGTTAATTTAATTCCTCACTTATAACTAATTTCCATAAATTATATTATGTATTCTGTTGACAAAAAAAAATGTACCTTTTGATTTATTTATTTATTGATTTATTTTATTTCACTATAAAATAAATAGTACCTAGATAATATCCATAATTTTACCTATCGCTCTTCAAAGCCAAACATATTTACAATTCGACCCTTCTCTTTCTCAAGTTTACCGACCCCTGACCTAACGCGTACCTCTCGGGTTAAACTGAATTTTCTGTGACGAAAGGTCGCAGTTCGAATCTCGGTCGAGAATATTGAGAGTGTATTTTCCTGAATGGTTTCCCACTCTACCCTCATGCAAATGCGTGCACATATCCTTTAAAATTCTACCTAACTCATTCTTAACCCACTAAAGTAATCAGTGTATGCGTATAATTCAAACTTTAAATATATATATATACATTATTCAGTCGGAAAACTTAGGCTTAAATTGTTTTATTCCTGTGTAGACACTTTCTTAGCCTTGAGTTTAGACAACCAGTCGTACACTACTGTATGTCTGGTTGCCGTGAGATCGCACGCCGGGAGTTTTCAATAAACAACGCAATCAGGAAAACGAATGGTTTTTTTTTTCTCGACTTGTCTTTGTTTCTAAGGGACATCGTGGACGTTATAGAATAAATTCAAATACTTTCTACCATATATTCTCGTCATGAGCTTGTCCTGATTGTTTTTGACGTGTCCTATCTGCTTTCTTTCTTTCTTTTCTTTCAAGACACGTCTTTCAATCTCTATTCACGAGTAACTTAAAATACTCCCAATGAAACCAGGACAGTTCTATTCACGCCACTGTAATAAAAGAGTTGCCAAGAAAATACTTTTTTTTCCCTTTTTTAGGTAAATTATTTTGTAGATAAGATTCAACTTGTGGGAGATGGCACGTTTCCATAGTTTGGAAATATTCTTGAAAAATATTCCTAGTCCTGATTAATTGTATAGGTATTTTAATATTAATTATAATTTTTAATAATAATTTTATTTGAACAAATTTAAGTCACAATTAGATAAGATAACTTTCAATATTCCATTTATTATTAAATTGTATGATCTAAACAATGGTTGTAAGGGTGGTAACACTGATTAAACCTCAGGTAACCGGTACAGCCGCGCAGTCTATGTTATTATATTACTGGGAAACATTAAAAATATACCGA
>CABEEJ010004585.1:5270-50752 GCA_901482245.1 Timema douglasi
GGGGAAATGTGATGTAGTTTTACAACAATTAGTTTATCGAAAGCGGTGTAAATTATTTTATACTTGCTTGTCTATGACTATATAATGAGAGTGTAATGTAGTAAGATTAAAGTTTGGATGGCCTTCAACAATGCCTTTGACAATGTGTTCTAAAGTCTCATTTAATTTTAGTTGTACCTTTTACCTGCTTTTCACCCCCTATTCCTTTATCCTACCAAAATAATCCCCCATCTACCCCCTAAATTCAGCCATGGCCACAGACAAGTAAAAAACCGATTCTCAACCTTACGAGGGTTTTGCTACACTCTTTTTTCCAGCTCGTGTCCATCAACACTGGGCCTCGCTTGTGTCACTGTTGGGTGATGAAAGGACTAACCGCAGCGATCCTAGTGGTGAAGGATTCAAGATGCCAAAAATAGAGCCACCATTGTAACCTGGAAGCTGAGTGTCTGGGTATATCATTTGTCTGTGGCCATGGCTTAAAACTCTAAATGATAAGTTAAGCTTTAAATATTATTACTTCTAACATTACTTTTAACATTGCTAATATAATGATTTCTTATTATTGTTAGTATACAAAGTGCATAATATTATAAAATATGAAAATTGCATAATATATTTCAATGAATAAATTAAATCACTTAATCAATATTAATTAACAAACCAACCAAAGAATAAAGGATTGCATTTCACTGGTCACATCATTATGTTGTTTTTTCACCAGGACAATGTTAATTGCACTGTCTGAAAAGACTTAACAGGCTTACAAACCAACTAAACTATAAAAGACTCGACACCCAATTTTATAGTTGTCATATATTTACTATTAAAGAGCAGGAAGTCCCCAATTGTACCAAAAGGAAATTTCGGCCATGACGGAAATAAAACCGGAGACCCATAGCTTAGTGTATCTACTGTACGTGATTCAAACTATGCCAAGGTATGCAAGTAGAGTTTGGCCCAGACCTGATTGTCAACAATGTTAGTCCAAACCTAAGTTTATACTCGCAGATGTGGTATCACGGTATAATACGTCAGGATGGCAACAAATTGGATTGCAGTTGACGTGAAGGTTCAGGTTTGAATCTCAGCCAAGTTCAATAAAGGTGGTTTTCTATAAATATGGTTTTATGATTATCTCTCCACGCTAATGGTGAATAATTCTCTACAAGCCTACCCTCACAATCTCTAATCCAGATAATAAACCTTTAAATGTCACTCAACTAAAGTTTGATTAAGATAAGATGGAACATACCCACGTCAGTGGCCGCATGGTTTAAGGCATCACTGTCGCAATAGACTAGACTGGCAATGATGGGGAGGTCTGGATTCGAAGAAAGGTTGGGTGTACTGGGGATGTATTTTCCCTGAATGGTTTTCCACTTACCGTCCACGTACATGTGGGTACACTTCCTCTAAATTTAACCTTCCTCATATCTAATACATTATCGTAATTAGTGCGTAGACGTATAGCCCGAACGTGTAGTAAGAAGAAATGCTAAAAAAAGGGGGGGAGGGGGCATTTTGTATACTTTGTGAAATTTAATGCATGATTAAGGTTTTGTAACCTCTAGCCGTCACATTTAATAGTTTCAATATATTTTAAATAATAATATTCACTGTCCCCACAGTGTAGTGGTCAGCGCACCTGGCTACTAGCCTAAGGGCCGCAGGTTTGATTCCCTGCTGAAACCTTGTTTTTTTTTTCCGAAAGGGGAACCACTCCAATGGTCACCAGGGTTTGTTTAGTTAGGCTTAAGTTAGATTTAAGTGTTCCCCCTGGTTTCACAACCTCATACGCACTATCGCCATCACCTCATCTCATAGGGACATGGAAAAAGCCTCCAAGGAACGGATGTACGATTAGTACATTCGAGCGTTCTCTGGCCAAAGGTGTATTAGTACTGGATTATCTTTCCACAAAGAGAGCTACGATTGATGTAGCCCAGAATTTCTATCAATGTCGACCTCGAAATAGAGTTAGTATTTGCTAACAGTTCCTTTATACCAGAATCCCACTCATAGGCTACACTCCTTGTTGGAATTAATGGTTTTCCTAAAAGCAACATTCTACACCAATTAATCAAATGCAAGCAAACAATCTACATCTGTAAATTATTGTCTGAAGGACGATAAATTTAGATATTGTATTAATGAGTGTGTATCTGAAAAATAAACTTTTTAACTAGATCGTTTGAAAAGTAATAAGTGAGTTTAATTTAGAGCGAGTTTTTAGTGTGAAATGAATCCAATGTAATTATTTTATTTCAATACTAGCAGAAGTAAGACTCGGCGTTGTACGGGGTAAACATGCAATGAATTGCCTGGTTACTCTGGGCAACGTTTTTCTTTACTTCAAACAGACAGGAATAAAACCTCTTCATTTTACTTACTCCAAACCAGTTTTGAATAAAAAAAATCTTATCAAAAATTTAAAATCCTTGCTTCTAGGTGCATATGTGTGTGCAAAGAGACTTCTAGTTTCAAAATGTCAACCCTGACCGACAGAAAAACAAACTGTAAGTTTTATTAATACAGATATAAGCCTACTCAATATTTAATGAGATACCACCTCTATATTATATTTAAGGTCATTTAATAAGATTGCAATAGTTTTCGATAAAAAATATAACCGATTTGGTAAAAGTGCCAAACGTTTTTCTCATTAAAGTGGCTGGTGTCCTTAAGACATTCGAACAACATTTTACTTCTTGTGACTTGATTAAGAAATAATCTATTAAATCGATCAACTTACACCGTTTATTTTCCCTTATTTTAATCTCATAATGTTACATGAACTACTGAAGTTTCAAATGGGAATTACAAAATAAGTTGACTAATAATAGGGTCTAGTTTATCTCTCTACACCTGTCAACAAGGATTTGCAAAGTAGTTGTGGTTTATGTTTTACATTGTACATTTATCAATATGATATATTTCTCTGGGTTTTCCCCACTATGTATCACTCCCACCCCTCCACCCGTTCGGGTTAAATGAAGTGTATTTATCAATTACGCTAATGTGTTATGGATGACTAAGGTAAAATTAAGATGTAATTTACCCGTATTTGTAGAAAGCAAGAGTGGGAAACCATTTTGATCATCATATTTAGCACCGCGTCTTACTACCCGTTAGGGTTATACACTTTTAAGTACTAATTACTCTATTGGATTAGGAATCGGGAAGATTGAATTAGAGGAAGTGAACCCGCATTTGCGTGGAGGAAGAGTGGAAAACCATTTTAGGAAAAACCACCCCCAGTTCACCCGACCGAGATTCGAACCTCGATCTCCCCGTCCTCAGCAGTCGAGCTCAACACGACTA
Source organism: Timema douglasi (assembly GCA_901482245.1). Classification (NCBI taxonomy): domain Eukaryota; kingdom Metazoa; phylum Arthropoda; class Insecta; order Phasmatodea; family Timematidae; genus Timema; species Timema douglasi. Next base: position 8,595 of record CABEEJ010004585.1, read on the forward strand.
GCGCGTTAGCCAACTACGCCACCGAGGCGGGTACCATTTTGATAAAAACACGTTATTGAAGGTTTTTTTTAAATTCGTGTATAAAATATATAATATTAAAAATAAAGATCCAAATGACTCATACATAATCCATGCTTTACAATATGCTCAGGCTAGAAGCATATTTACAACATTAAGGTAAGAATGAGAACGGTAACGTTTAAAATAAATGTACCCTCACTTGCTTGGTGAGAGAGTTGTAAACTATTTAGGATATATCATCACAGAACTTTCGGTTGAGGGTTGAACCCTTACCTCCTCGTCACCAGATAATCAGATTAAATGTGTAAACTATTTAAACCGCATGTCCACTGACATGGATTATTATCTGTATAGTATTCAAAGAAAAACATAATTAGGCTTACTAATAGTTATTACTTTCTCTATCTTACAGGTAGAGAAAGTATTGTGATCGTCAAAAAACTTTAACTCAAGGTTTTGATGAATCTCGACGTTTCATGACCCTTCGAATCCGAAAAAGTGGTTTTTGAATCTCCGTCTGTCTGTACCTCCAACTAGAGCTTAAACTAGTTTATCGATAAGCTAAAACTTGGTATCTTCATAGGGTTGCACCGAGGGATTTTTGGATTGTATCATATCTCCGAAATTATTTGATAAATCAAATTACTTATCATTACAAATATGTAGATATATTTATAATACAAATATTTTAATCGAAGCATATTTTTATAAAACCAATAACTTTCAAGCTATACGCAAATATATATAATTTTTAACTTTTCGAACACTAAAGATAACGTATTGTAACTGTAAAAAAAAACCTAACTTTAAATGTTGATGGATGTCGACGTCTCATGACACCCCCACCCCCCACACCCCTAGGGCGCAATCCTGGCGCCAGCCCTGCTAACAATTAAATTTTTCGGACGTACCGGGAATCAAACCCGGGCCATTTAGTTTACTAGGTATACATGTTACCGACTGAGTTAAGGTGTAGAAATAGTGAATAAGATTAAATTGTTGATATTCAATATTGTTGAAACATAGTATTTGTAGTATTAAAAATTCCTACCATTATATGGGTATGCATTTATTTTTGGCATATTCATTTTTCCCACATCATAAACAACTTTTTTTTATATATAAAGGTTCTCAAGGGCAAGACACGTAATCCTTATCGATAATATGATAGTTTGAAAATATTTTTTTAATACTCAACTAAAAGAATTGACCAAACATTTATGCTTGTATATAATACACACATATTAACATTTTAATGGAACTGTCTTAAAACCTATGACGAAAGCGAGTTCACTAACTCTATAGCATTAGGAACCCAAAAGATTATTGTTGCACTTAGACGTACAATAGTACGCCATCAATCACTATCTTGAGCCTGTTATATCCAGTTCATCTCATTACACCCTGTCCCTATCTTGAGCTAGTTCTATCTAAAATACCTCATTACAGCCTATCACTATCTTTAGCCAGTTATATCCAGTACACCTCGTTACACCCTATCTCTATCTTGAGCTAGTTCTATCCAGAATACCTCAGTACACCCTATCTCTATCTTGAGCTAGTTTTATCCAGATTACCTCATTACACCATTTCTCTATCTTGAGCTAGTTTTATCCAGATTACCTCATGACACCCTATCTCTATCTTGAGCTTTTTCGATCCAGAATACCTCAGTACACCCTATCTCTATCTTGAGCTGTTTCTATCCAGAATACCTCATTACACCATTTCTCTATCTAGAGCTAGTTTATCCAGTCCACCTCCCTACACCCTATCTCTTTCATGTCCATTTTAATGCTATCCTCCCATCTGCGTGCCAGTCAGTACGCTAATCAAGGTTCTAGAATCTTCCATTCGGGCTGCATATTCTGCCCACCGTAATATGAGAAGTGATTATCATCACAACGTTTTGTGATACGTACAGGGTATGTAACCTCCTCCCGTCCCCAGTATCCTCATCTCTCTTTTCGACCAAATATGTTCCTAATCACCTTGTCTTCGACCACCCTAAACAAATTATTTGTTTTCATCATGTAAGTTAAGAGACCAATATTCACACCCATAGACAACACCCGATATAATTATTGTTTTGTATATTCAGAGTATTACATTCCTGGACAACGGGCGAGATGTCAATAGCTTACTGGCCGAGTAATGGCATGCATTTCCTGACTGTGTTCTTTTAAAAATTACTACTCTCATTTCGTTATTGCTAGTTAAATTGTTCCTAAGGTATAGTTTTAAAAATTTAGCAAAAACAAGAAAATCATGGAACTTTTGTGGGCTCGCCCGAATTTCTCCAATTTACCTGGATCAAGGAGTGACAAGATCCGAATTGCGCCGATTGTAAAACCAACATAAATACATAAAAATATAACCTAATTGCGCCAACTGTAAAACCAACATAAATACATAAAAATATAACCTAATTGCGCCAACTGTAAAACCAACATAAATACATAAAAATATATCCTAATTGCACCAAATGGAAAACCAACATAAATACATAGAAATATAACCTAATTGCGCCAACTGTAAAACCAACATAAATACATAAAAATATATCCTAATTGCACCAAATAGAAAACCAACATAAATACATAGAAATAGGTTCAAATAAGTACCCCCCAAGAGCAAAATATAATTTTATAGAGTTAGCATACAATTGTCAATATTAGGCTAAAGGTGTAGGACTAAATTACAATACTAACCTACTGGTTAACAAGATATCTTGAATTGCACACACTTTTCAAAGATGACTCTCTATATAATATATATATTTATATATATAATATATGTTCTACTTCTTCGGGCTTCAAGTAAGTGATCTAACTGAACTGGACTTGGCGCAATTCGGGTCTGCCCTTTCTTTTAGTTGAAATGGGCTTGGCGCAATTCGGGCTCGGGATAAGTGAATCCTCTTCGAACCCTTAGTGATGGTCATTTATTTGGCACACTTCGGGTCTGCTCCTTTATTTAGATATTAACATTTATAGTAAAAGTTATCAGGTTAGGGCCAATTTAGTGAACTATGATAATTGTAATCTGATGGCAGACATGAACGATGCTTTGAGTAGATGGAACGACCCCTTCAGATCCATTTTGAATGTTCATGAAGGATCAGAATTGGGAGAGAGTATCGAAATGCATACTGTTGAACCACTAGCCCCGAGAAATGTATTAGTGAAGACAAAGAAGCTATTAGTTAAAGAGCCATACATCTCCAGGTATAAATTCAATTCCAGCAGAGTTAGTAAAAAGAGGCGGTGAAAAGTTGGTAATGGTATATTTAGCACCGCGTCTTACTACACGTTCGGTTTATACGCTTTAAGTACTAATTACGCTAATGAATTAGGAATTGGCGAATTTGCGTGGAGGGAGAGTGGAAAACCCTTTAGGAAAAACCACTCCCAGTTCACCCGACCGAGATTCGAACCTTGATCTCCCCGTCCTCAGCAGGCGAGCTCAACACGAGAAGCGCGTTAGCCAACTACGCCACTGAGGCGGGTAGTTGGTTATAGAAATCCATAAAAATCACAAATGTTCCGTATGAAACCATGAGGTATTACTACAAGACTGGAATTAAGTTATTATAACACCCATTTTTTTTAATGTGGAGATACAACAAAGTGTGATAAGTATCTCACAACTTCCAACATACTATAAAATTTTATTTATTCGAATTATAATGAGATTGACTCCATTTGAAGAGGAAATAATTGGAGATCTTCAGTGTGGTTTTCGACAAAATAAATCAACAATGGATCAGATTTGTACAATTTGACAAACATTAGAAAAAAAATGGGGAATATAATATGAAGGTTCATCAAGTACACATAGATTTTTAAAAGGCTTGCTATTCAGTTAAAAATAAACCAATTATACGAAATTTTAGTTAAGTTTGAGATACTCAAAAAAACTTGTCAAGCTGTCTTTATTGAGGTATATTTGACCGATAAGCGTGTCAGGGAACGGGTTGGATGTCACTTAACAAATACTTTCGAAATACATAATGGGATGAAACAAGTAGGTGCACTTTCCCCATAAGTTTTTAAACTAGCCCTAAAGTATACAATTAGGTTAATACAAGCACGTGGGGAAGGGTTTACATCATCAGGTACAGTGCAGTTATTAAGATAAGCAGGTAATTTAGCTTTGTTGGGCAACAGTAAGGAAGGTGTGCCAAGAAATTCAGAAATTTTATTTGAGGCTATTAAGGAAATAGGTTTAAAATTGAAACTTAAAATACTAAGTATCTGATCACACAAAGAACACAGATCCAGGACGATAATTTAGAGATTAATGCGAACAACATATTATTATTATTATTATTAGCACCACCTCTTACTACCCGTTCGGGTTATACGCACTTACGCTAATGTGTAATGGTAGGGTGATTGTGAGATGAAATGGAGGACCTACAGTTTAACGTGGAATCCGAACCACGGTGGAGGCCTGGCATTCCTCACATTCACAAGATGTCTTGTCAGAGGTGAAGGAAGGGTTTGGTAATCAGATAAATCTTTGCCGGGACCGAGGATTGAACCCCGGCCGCCAGCACAGAAGTCTGACACCTTACCCCTAGACCGCCAGGTCACCAACAACATATCATTTGACAGGTTTAATGAGTTTAAATATTTAACTATTATTATTATTATTATTAGCACCGCGTCTTACTACCCATTCGGGTTATACGCACTTACGCTAATGTGTAGTGATAGGGTGATTGTGAGATGAAATGAGGACCTACAGTTTAACGTGGAATCCGAACCACGGTGGAGACCTGGCATTCCTCACATTCACAAGATGTATTGTCAGAGGTGAAGGAAGGGTTTGGTAATTATTTAACTAACAATAACAATATTAGATTGGAAAATATGAAAATAATACATCCATAAAATGCATCCTATTACTTGGCCAGTATGTTGTTGATATCTCACCTGCTTTCAAAGAATGTTTAACTCAGAATATACCAAATAATAATTCACCAGTTGTTCCTTATGGATGTGAAACGTGGTCGCTTACCTTATGTGACAAAAACAAATCTAGGGTGTTCGATAACAGGATGCCCAGGAAAATATTTGGTACAAAAAAGGATGACGTTACCGGGGAGTGATGGAGGTTACACAATTATAAGTTAAATACCCTATGCTCATCACAAGGCATTGTTAGGATGATCAAGTCTCCGAAATTACGGTGGCCAGGACATGCAGTGCAAACGAAAGAATCTAGAACCTTGTTCAGGGTACTGCCTGGACAAACCCAATGGAAAGAGATCATTGGGAAGACCTAGACGTAGATGGAAGGGTATCATTAGAATGGACCTCAAAGAAATAGGGTATAATGAGGGGGAATGGATAGAACTACTGAGTTCCTAATTCCATAGAGTAGGTAGTGTATTATTGTGTGTGTTTTAAATTAAACGATATTCCAAAGCTAAGAATGAAGCTCCTATTAATTAATTTTCTAATCACATATGAAAAAAAAAAACCTTTTACATTACATGACGTATAGAATATGAAATACTGCTATTTTATCTTTACACCAAAATAATGTCGAGTGATAACAAAAGGGTTCTATCTGCATTTGATAATATTTTACAGGGGATCGTTTTAAAGATAATGTTAAAAAAATAAAGTAGTTGTATTTGGTTGACATTCAATTTGATTATGTGTCCAAAAGTCCTTCTTTATTAAAATATAGCTTTGGTCACTTTTTTAAGCTTAGAAGTTGTGTAAATTAAATATGCATGATTTCAGTTAGAACCTTTTTTCTAAAATATTTTCTAGTTACATTCATTACCTGTCATTAATTACTTTTTTATTCTAGCTTTGAGCAATAGGATTATGTATAGTAAAGTTCAGTGTTTTCTACATAGAATTATTAAAAATAAATTATTTTAAATTAAAGTAACTATAATAGTTTATATTTATAGCTTCTTTTTTCTTCCTTTCCCCGTCCCCCTTCTATTCTTGTAAATATTATTATAGATACATAAACAAAAATGTTGTTCCTTAATGACATTCTATTTATTCACATCAATAATAGTGATAAAATGGTCCCTATCAACCAGTGGCATCAACTTAATCATTGATTTCAAATCCTTTATATTTACCCACCTCAGTGGCGTAATTAGCTTATGCGCTAGTTTCATGTTGAGCTAGACTGCCGAGGATGGGGAGATCGGGTGAACTGGGGTGGTTTCTCCTAAATGGTTTTCTACTCTCCCTCCACGCAAATGTGGGTTAACTTTCCCTGTATTTAACCTTCCCCATTCTTAACCCATTGGCATTATTAGTATTTAAACGGACTTGTGTGCTGGGGTCCGGGGTTCAATCCTCGGTCCCGGCACAGATTTATCTGATCATCAAACCCTTCCTTCACCTCTGACAAGACGTGTATTAATCACAACTTGTGAATGTGGGGAATGCCAGGCCTCCACCGTGGTTCGGATTCCACGTTAAACTGTAGGTCCTCCATTTCATCCCACAATCACCCTACCATTACACATTAGCGTAAGTGCGTATAACCCGAACGGGTAGTAAAACACGCTGCTAATAATAATAGTATTTAAGCATACAACCCAAACGGGTAGTAAGACGTGGGGATAAGTATTATTATTATTAATTTTATATTGTCTTCTGGGTGCTGCTTACACCTTGCGTGTTTGATTTGAGGAAACTCTAAAACACATAATATTGAACGATGGTTTCTTATGTTTCTTACATCATCATCAATAATTTCATCTTTGTGATGAGTTTTATAGCTTACTATTAGTTTGTAAGCCTGTTTAGATTGAATTTGTGATACCTGAGAAAATAGTATTGAATACAATTTGAAATTTTGGCACATGAATGGAAATCGAAGAAATCCATGAACTTTAACTGAATTATATCGAACTTGTTTATTCTATTAACACGTAGAAAGACGTAGGAAACTCACAGGTGAAAATACTTCTGAAATATTTAAATACTTCTCAATTTGTGAGTGGACATTGTAGATTTCTTGAATGCACGAATGTCCTGCTTGATAATATCTCATTGTAATTGATTTTATTTGTGGATACTCCTTTAGTATCTTAGTCATTCCAAAAGAGATTATCTGGTTTTTGTTCTGAGGAACATAGCTGTCACTCCATGTAATGATGTTTTTGATCTCATCGTGGTCATCAATTGCACGAACTAATATATTGCTTGCAGCAGAAGCAATATTATTACCAGATTTTTCTGTCATGGCCTCTGCCCAAATAGCACAATAAATATTCTTCGAAGGAGATACATGTGTTGTCATATTGTTCAATTTAATTTGTATAAAAAAGCAGCTAATATTGGCATGAGGAAGTGAAATAACATTTTGCAAATCAAATCTCATCACTATGGTTGAAGGGTCACTTAACAACCTATCATTTTCTATTTCTTTTATTGAACAATTTTTCTTTTATTGAACAATTTTTCTTTTATTGAACAATTTTTCTTTTATACGTGTATCTTATACGTTTTGAAATGCTGTCATTTTAAGGTGTCTCCTTTCAGCAATTTTTAACTCTTCGCAGATATATACTAATCCATTTTTGGTGCCAAAAATGCAATGTTGAGCTCGTAGTTGAAAATATGCCTATAGGTACATATTTTAACAAGAGTTGTTCCTTCCTCATCACAAACATTTCTATAGAAATAACACTTCATAGAAGTAAATAGATGAATAGATTTTAAAATAGCCAAGCAGGCTATGTAAAATGGTTAAAAATGTAAAATATATTAATAATACTATTACACAACCAATTTACAGTTTCAAATAATGATGTTTGACTCAAAAATCACAGTTAGAACCTTTTTATTATGAAGACAGAGTATTCTTTGTAATTAGAATTTTTTATAGTAAATATCTCACTTATTTTTTTAAAAAACGTCGAACGGAAACGTCTAAAAAGAAGAGTTTAGAGGTAAAATCTCACATTTTGAAATTTTTTAGATAGAACCCTTTTATTTTCACCCGACGATATATTACCATCACTATTGAAACTGACAAGATTGGATACACGGTTAGTCTAACTGAACATTCTTCGGTGGCCGCATGGTCTAAGGCGTTACTATCGCAATATACTTTACTGTAAATGCCAAGGATAATGGGTTCGAATACCCGGTTGGGTGTACCGAAGATTTTTTTCCATATATAATGCTTTTACACTCTCCCTCCGCGTAAATGCGGGCATATTTCAAACCTGCCTCATCCCTATAAATCATTAGAGCAGAGGTTCCCAAACTGTGCGTAGCCTTGGGACGTCACTGGTCTTGATTCGAGGCATCGTGGCTATAAGTAAATACTAAAACTTATAATGTACCTATACATGTTACATGCAAATTTTCAATACGTGTATTCGTACATGTTTTAAAGATTTGAATAAATCATACAATAAAACACATATTCTTGTAAAATCGCTTCCTTCATTTATGCGTTTCGGAGCTTCTTGAAAACTTGGCTAGCCAGACTACCTAGAATCGAGTAAGAAGGCCGTGAAAGTAATTATCCCTTTTGACACATCCTTCCTTTGCTAGGCAGAATTTTCAACCTTGGATGCAATAAATTTCAGATATAAAAAAAAAGTTAACGTTGTGAAGGAGATCCACGTAGCTATATCGAACATTGTCTCCAGATTAGATATTTTGTCTGACAATAAACAAGCACATACATCCCATTAGGACGCAAATACCTCTGTTAGGTAGTTTCTAAAATTATTATAAAAAATTTGAAAGACAAATGAATAGTGTTGCTATTGTGAAAGACATTAAGTTGCTGTTTGTATAAAGAGTCACATATTACGTCCAATGTGTTTGTTATTCCAGAACATGTTTTTTGTAAGACTGTGTCTCATTTTTAAATTTTAGTGAAAAATTGAAACTGAAATCATAAAATACAGGATAAGATGTTTCGCCGTTATGAACAAACTGTACACATGAGATCATGTGCAGCAAAAATATGTCTTCTCTAATTCCTTCTTATTCATTTCTGTAATTTTGTTCTAATATTATATTTTTACTTTTAAAATAAAATGAGCAAGTAATGTAAATGATAATTTTCTTTTTAAAAAAATTGCCAACAAATTGAATCCAAGCAATTTATTAAAAAATATTGGGTACAGGGGCGTAACCCGGAAAATCTGACATGGTAAAAAAAATTTTTTAGGAAAATTCTTCATTAGAGTAATTATTACATATGCGTTTAAACTTAACAGGTAGTACAATGCGGTAATTGTAGTTTTACATTCCTTTAGAGACTTCTGATGCTTTTTAATAAAATCCCATATCTTCATTCCGTCTTATTATACGTTTTCATCTAGAACAATTTACAAAAAAAAAAGGAACTTTTACATTTATTGTCCTATATTTCCTCTCAAGTCCAGTGTAAATTAGTTTTGTTTTTATAATGTTTTCTTAGACAGATGAAATGGTTGCTAAACGAAGCATTAAACTCGGTTTTTATGAGCCGAGCAAGAGTTTATTAAACTTTGGGGTCACTTAAAATAAGGTGACGCTAAGTTTCAATTAATCTTGTGTTTTATGGTCGAAATAAACACCCAACTTTGTTTGTACAGCCAGTGATGAGACTTCAGTTTTCGGCTTCACAGCAAGGGAATGCCATTTATTTAAGCTATAATGAAATCACCGTATGAAGTACCTTACCTTAAAGTTAAGGGAATTTCATCTTGATCATTAATGCAACTCATTATTCTCTATTTGTGATCGTCAAACTCGCATATTACGATGGGCAGGACATGCAAGCGAATATAAGGATCTAGAACCGTGTTCAGATTATTGACTGGCAAACCCAATGGGAAGAGACCATTGGGAAGTCCTAGACGCAGATGAGAAGATAACATTATATTATTATTATATTTAGCACCGCGTCTTACTACCCGTTCGGGTTATACGCTTTTAGTAATAATTACTCTAATGGATTAGGAATTGGGAAGGTTAAATTAGAGGAAGTGAACCCGCATTTGCGTGGAGGGAGAATGGAAAACCATTTAGGAAAAACCACCCTAAGTTCACCCAACCGAGATTCGAACCTAGATCTCCCCATCCTCAGCAGTCGAGCTCAACACGACAAGCGCGTTGGCCAACTACGCCACCGTGGCGGGTAGATAGCATTATAAAGGACCTGAAAGAGATATGGTGTAATGAGGTGGACTGGATAGAACAAGGTCGAGATAGGGATAGGTGGCTAACTTTTGTAAATGCGGCAATGAAATTTCGAGTTACTAATGCCTTATTGTATATAAGTATATTAATGAAGATAAGAAATAATGTAAAGTGAGAAATAGCCTTTTTAATAAACTGGTTCGACCAATTTTATATTATGATGAATTAACTACTAACTCTGAAAATTACAAAGTATTTTCATAACTTTATTTGGGTGAAAAAACTATGTGATTTATTTGCTTGGTTATCTATTTATTTGTGCCACTCAATCATTGAATCATATTACAACAGTTCAATAATTTTTAATAAATTATGTACTTGTCTTATCTAATCATTTAGAACTTTGAAATATTTAGTATGTATTTAACTTGTTGATCACTCCATCATATTATAAAACGTTATTATTAAATTAAATGACCTGAGGTTAAACAGCCAGTTAACTCAATAGCGGATTAATTTTCACTTTATAAAACTAACTTATTATTAATAGACAACTCGTAACGATGATAATAGTAATTTATTTTAGCCACCACATCTTAATACCCGCTCGGTTTATGCACGTATATATTAATTACGCCAATGTTTTAGGGATAAGGAAGGTTTAATTCTAGAGGATATGTACCAGCATTTGCGTGGAGAGAGAGAAAACCACTCTTATTACACTCGACTGGTTTCCCCGTCTTTGGTGTCGAGTCTATTGCGCACTTTAGTCCATGAGGTCATCGAAACGGGTAATAGTAATATTAATAGACACATATTAATGATAATAGTAATGTTAATAGACATCCACAGTAAATTCTACTAAAACGCAATTGGTTCTTTTTGTTAAATAGAGACGCGTTGAGCCTACGTCGTAGGAAGAATGGTCTTTTCTTTGAAGTAAATTAATTACAAGGGGCTGCGTTGACCCGAGTTTACCGACGCTAATTAACAAATTAGAACAAAAAAAGATCATCCAAAAAATCTTTCATGTCCCATTTAACTTTTGTAATACGATTCTATGATTATTCGTTTCTAGACTTCCTCAGAAGTCCTTTTTCTCTTAGTGATCATTTATAAAATGAGTTCACTCAAAGTATTTTGTCTCTTTGGTGAGAAAGTAAAAGACAAACTGATCAGTAGATTGAAATGTGTTATTTAGACATCGTTTTAGTTTGTCTATTTTTTCTGCACTCATTTTCCTGGAGGGAGAATGGGAAACTTTTTAGAGAAATTAACAACTCAGTCAACCCGACTGGGAATCGATCTTAGTCCTTCTCGTCTCCAGAAAACCAGACCACACAAAACATAATATACAATTGTCTGCAAGGCTACCGGTGCGGGTGGAAGGAAATAAAATATAACTAGGTTATATAAGTTTTAAAGTTATTATTTAGAAGAAATCAAATTTGACTTATTTAAGAGAAGCACGTCTCTTGGCAATTATAAAGAAAAGATTATTGTTGCCATGAAACAAAGAAACGAAGGTCTTTTGTTGTCATGGCAATAAGAAACCAAGCAAGTATCTTGTTGTTATAACAGAAACAATCGTTTCTTGTTGTCATGGCAAAATAAGAAACTAAGAAAGTATCTTGTTATAACAGAAACAATCGTTTCTTGTTGTCATGGCAATATGAAACCAAACAAGTATCTTGTTGTTATAACAGAAACAATCGTTTCTTGTTGTCATGGCAAAAAGAAAACAAGCAAGTATCTTGTTGTTATAACAGAAACAATCGTTTCTTGTTGTCATGGCAAAAAGAAACCAAGCAAGTATCTTGTTGTTATAACAGAAACAATCGTTTCTTGTTGTCATGGCAATAAGAAACCAAGCAAGTATCTGGTTGTTATAACAGAAACAATCGTTTCTTGTTGTCATGGCAATAAGAAACCAAGCAAGTATCTTGTTGTTATAACAGAAACAATCGTTTCTTGTTGTCATGACAATCAGAAACAAACGCCTTCCCGCTGCCTGACATGACTATTTAGCAAAGCACCGAGGTATTCCAAACTAGAGCTACGCTGGCTACAGGACATGCATGTGGTCGCGAATGATCAATTGTGCAATCAATTAAGAAACAAGATGTGGACAAGGATTTCACATTATCGGCCAACGCTCATAACTGAATGGACATAGATAGTACATATCTAATAAACATAATACAACACTCGGGTTTGTTCAAATAAGCATTTCAACATTTTAACTAACCAAGACCTGCTTTGATGTCCACATGGTTTAAGGCGTAACTCTTGCAATAGGTTCTAGTGCCAAATACAGGGATATCGGGGCTCTAATCCTGGTTGGGTGTAATAGGAGTGGCTTTTCCTATATGGTTTTACACTCTCCTTCCATGCAATTTCTTGTAAAATTTCTATAAATTAAACCTTCCTCATCCCTAAAATATTAGCATATATATGTATATATGTTACCACGTAATAAATTAGTTACTATGTATAATTATCGATTATTTTCCAAAATAGCCGATATTAGTGGTTCATGTAATTAAATAGATGCAATATGTTATTTTAACCGGTTATTTGAAATAACAATAAAACCTGTTTGGCTGAAGTGATAAATTACAATATTCTGAAGGTTAGTTTAGGTTAAGTTAGGTTAAACGAACAAATTCCATATCAAGATAACACCACACATCCGCACTCAATAAAAGATTGAATCTATACGCACAAAACACACCACGTGGGAATGAGACAGGTTCAAACTTGCACAAACGTGAGATTTATCACTTTAACCAGAGTCTGCTGGTTATTATGCATAATTACATGTTGATGTAAATAGTTTGGCTACAGAATAAAAAAATATCCCATTAACCAGAAATATTGGTGATCATACACAAAATCCGGTGAATATATATATATATATATATAAACCTGATTTATTGAATTAACAGTAACATATATCTGTATAACCTGAAAAGTTATTCAAGACGGGGTGCCAATTAAAAAAATTAGCTAAGTTTGATTTGTGTAAAAACATTGAACGATAATATTTTAAATATATGCAATTTTGGCCAGGGATAAAAGAAGGATATAAGTCAAATTTTGTTAGGTTAATAGGAGAAGGCGAGGTTGAGTTTTGAATTCCAGCTGAAGGCTATTAAGGTCTTCCTACGATCCCCCACGCAAATGCGGGTATACTTTCTTATAATTCTACCTATATCATTCCTTCGTCATTTATTGAACTTATATATACATAATATTATATAAAACCCATAGTTTGAATCCCAGTCATGTCCATTTGGTTTTGAGATACCAAATTTGATGCAAACCGGTTGAGGACTGTACCCGTCCATAATCTGACGTACGGAATTTCTTATTTTGATCCATAGAAATGAACTCATATGTTCGGACTCAAAGCTATGAACTATTCTCTTTACCGTAACCAGTATGTATACAGAATGTTCGAAAACTCAGAGCCCAAACTGTGCAAATAATGTTTGACCCAATAGTAATAAAAAATCCCTATACAATTACATCCGGAAAACTATGCTAATACCATTAAATTGTGTTCAAAGTTTTGGCGTACCGTGCCTGGAGAGTAAAACTGTTTAAGCATGTGTGTACAGCAGGTTGCATAGGAGTTAGGCTCGCGGCACCACACACCTCGGCATCTTGGAGCACGGTAGCAGAACATACTACAACCAATAGTAAACATAACCCTTCCTTCACCTCTGACAAGACATCTTGTGGATGTGGGGAATGCCAGGCCTCCACCGTAGTTCGGATTCCACGTTAAACTGTAGGTCCTCCGTTTAATTTCACAATCACCCTACCATTACATATTAGCGTAAATGCGTATAACCCGAATGTGTAGTAAGACGCGGTGCTAATAATAATAATAATAATAATAATAATAATAATAATAAAAATAATAATAATAATAATAGTAAACAACACACCAGCCCATCTAGAAATGCGAATACGTTCTGAAGGTCATCATTAACGGTCCTATATCACAGAAAGTAATCGCCATTATTACATGTGCAGTGCCGCGCGCCTAGCTCTTATGCAACTTGTTTGCCACGCATGCTTGAATAGCTGTGAACTCCAGGCGCCGTACACTGAAACTTTGAACACAATTTAATGGCATTATCATAGTTTTCCGGATGTAAGTGTATTGGGATTTTGTGTTACTTTTGGTTCAAACAAGCTATATGGGCTATGAGTTTCCGAACATCCTGTATATTTATTTTTATAGTCAAAATGAATCAATAATTTCAAAATCTGGACCTCTCCACACCAATGCATTTTGAGATATTCAACAAAATATATTTGTATTGTTTGAAATGGAATAAAATGGGTTCAGACTTTACCCAGTTCTTAATTATATGATGGTGCATTTTGACCCTTAAGTAGGAATTCCTTAGGATCTTCGTTTCTTAGATATAGGCCCATAAATTAATTGGAGAAGTCCACTTTCTGTAATAAACCAACATTTTGCTTTTAATGTTAACTTTTGACTCATCTATTATGGCTTTTTTAGACTTTATTTCTATAAGAAACTCTAGAATGACATTATACTGAGACATATTACAAACATTTTAAAAATCACTGTGGACGAAAAATAAATTTGAGACCTGAAATTGAGATTTTGGTGTATCCATTAATTTTCATTATCACTAATTATTGACTCCGCTTCTACGGTTGTCAAGTTTAGCAGTTCATTGTAAAAGTCCTTGTTTTCCTCTAAAATATAACCTATAAGCTGATTTATGTCACTGAGTTTCTTAGCATTTATTGGAACTTTTCCATTGGGATAAGAATTTATATTTTCTGGCAGAGATGGTGGTGGTGTGATTTACAACTTGAAGGTGTGATTAATAAGTCCATCTATGTAGTCCTTGGCAACCACATGATCGTTGTTTCTTTCAATATAACTAAACTCATTAAATTTTGATAAAGTAAATGCTAACGTCTTGTCACGTGGAATATTGCTACCAAGTGACCAAAACGAGAGAGAATTTATCTTGTAAAACTTGGGCCAACAACTACCAAAATCAAGAATGTTATCTGTTTCTGCCATTTTAACTTGAAACTTGCCTACTCTGCTTGACTGAACAATACATTCAACATATTCTTTAATATAATACATCCTATCCATCTTTTTAATATTTTGCTTTACGAGTTCAAAATATTTATCATTAGGTAAGAAGGAATGGCCCCTCGTAGATAAGTGATGAGTAACACAACGGTATTGTTCTTATTTTGTCCACTGCATCCATAGGAAACAATGTAAAGATTTTTCACTCCAGGAGAAATATCAGACTGTGTGTATTCAAGAAGAAACGAGCAGACCTCAATAGCACCTTTTGTCGCAATACCTTCATGGTAAATGTAAAACTTAGCGCTGTTATCTTTTAAATTATGAATGTTTAACACACTGACATTCAACTGCCTCAGGTAGAAAACCTCTTGCACAGGTATTCCTGTAAGTTCAAGATTTTGCATGTAGTCCATTAAAATTCCGAGAACTTCTTTATTTTATATACACTTTTCAAGAATTATTTTAATGAACTTATGAAACTTAGAGCTTCTTCGTTTGTAAATTATTAGCTCTGCTGCATCGACACGCTTCTCTGCATCATTTAGTGAGTTTGATTTTCAGTTCTACACTGATATCTTCGCACTTACAGCGAGTGTACACTTGTGGTCTTCCAAATGACAAATTGAACCTCTAGTGAAATATTTTAAAAAATATACTGTAGGTGACCGCAACATTTGGATACTTCTCATTGAAGTGTTCATACATTAGTCGAACATTAAGTTTGGCACTAAGGAATTCCACTTCTCTTGTTTTATAGTGTACCTTTTTTGTGGGGTATGATTGAATATGGTCCTCCACCATGGCACAAATTTCACCAGAAATAGCATTTTATGACCTCTGTTTACCCCGAATGTCGTTAGGACTCTTGCCTCCAGCGAGTAATGCTCCCAGTCTGGCAGTTCTATGTTTTGAAATACTGTGCATGCTCAAGAATGCTTTTTTTTCGCAGACCTTTATACGTCCACTACTGCAATTTACAGAATACTTGAAGTTCTGGCTTCGAGGTTTACTATTTTCATCATCAGACCTCCTCCGTTTAGCATAATAAATTTCAATAAGTGACTGCAAGTAGGCATCTTTACTGTTTCTACAATCCATGTCATAAGACCTACTCAAAATTTCTACCTGATCTCCAGGTGAAATATGCCCAAAACATTTAATTTTATATTCCATAATATTGGTAGCACTAGGCATACGTAATGATTTAATTAAAATCATTAAAAAATGAACGTTTAAAATTTACGTCATTATTTTCATGATGGTGTTCACCCCAAAGCTTAATTTTAACCGTAATCTCTGCTATGAGAGTTCCACTAATTTCTTAACTGGGCTTAAATCTTTTTACAACTTTCTTAGGTTTATTATTTCCTTCAACAGGAACACTAACTTCACCAGACTCCATCTTGTAGCTCTCAGTCAGCTGACACTAATAATTATGGGTAATATCGTCGCATACGAGATATCGCCAGCTAAGGCATTACACGCAGAAAGCGGACCTATCCCGGAGAGGTCCGGTTTCTGCATTAAATATCAAGTCCTACACCACAATACAGAGGCTTTGAAGAGGTTGGATAGGTACGGGATCTGTCTAAAACGATAGCTTTACCTTTCTGATAGCATATGTGCGCTTAACTCAACACCATAAAAAAGTGGAGAAGTCAGGTTTCGGAAATAACTGATTCTAATAGTCAACTGTATAGATTAAAAAACTGTTACCTATTTTATTTACCGCAACTGGTATATATATTTATTTACCGTGGTCAATATATATTTATATAGTAATATACTTACTTTTATATCAGTGGCGGCTCGTAGCTAAAATTAGTGGGGGTGCTGCTACAGAAAATTTTAACCTTTGTTTTATAAGTGTGTAAAAGGAAAAAAATTATAAAAAAAGAAAATTTATTCATAAACTTGATAAAATCTTAACAAAAAAGAATTCACTTACTTTAACTTAAATTGTTACAGTTCAAGCTTGATCTATTCATTTAAAAATTAAATCCATTCTTCTTGTTTTAATTTGCGCAAAGAGTATAGTAATTTTCTCCTTGATTTCTGGATGACAATTGCGGAAATTTTTCTCCATTAAAAATACTGAAAGCGCGTTTAGTCTTTCTGTTAAATAAAAGAACCAAAAAAAAAATTTATCAAATAGAATAGCTGGAAGCAGATTAATAATCTAATTCTACTCTTTCTAAACTTTATCACATTCAAGAATATGGTACACGGTTTTTAAGCACAACACACGCTGAGTAAAAAAAACTTCCTTCCACCATCACGCCAGAGCCGGCACTGCGAGAGCAACAGTGCTCTCTCTACCTGGCAGTCCCGCCTTCCTCCCCAACCCCTCCTATGTGTGCATGCGCACAACAGTCAAACACCATGTCGCTGGCACTGTGAAGCGCACAGTTCCATACAAAGATTTTTGTATATTTTTCATAAACTGGGGGATGGCTACTGACATTAAGCTTAAGGAATATAATAAAAGAATTAAAGAAAAAAGAACTAATTGTATAAAATGGTATTGATAATATCAAGTGAAAATAGGTGGTGCTGCAGTTCCGCAGTGCCTATAAATGAGCCGCCACTGTTGTATATTATATTCAAAGCAACGACCTATTTTATTTATTGTGGTCAGTATTTATTTATATAATATTAAACTTACTTGTATATATTCAAAGCTATGAGCTATTTTATTTACCGTCAATATGTATTTACATAGTAATAGACTTACTTGTATATATTCAAAGCTACGACCTATTTTATTTACCGTCAATATATATTTATATAGTAATAGACTTACCTGTATATATTCAAAGCTTCGACCTATTTTATTTATTGTAGTCAGTATTTATTTATATAATATTAAACTTACTTGATTGTATTCAAAACTATGACCAATTTTATTTACAGTGGTCAATATATATTTATATAGTAATAGACTTACTTATATATATTCAAAGCTATGATATACTATTTTATTTACCATGGCCAATATATATTTATATAGTAATAGACTAATTTACCACAACTGGTAAATCTAGTCAAAGCCTAGCACAAGATGTGACCAAGTAAATATAATTATATCATATGATTATTTTTTAAACTCCAGTGGATAGCTATCAATTTTACAGCCTGGGGCATTTTTATCACAAGTTTTGCCCTTCTGTTTTTTTTTTGTATCCTCGTGGAAGATAATAAATGACAATGACAAATTGTTACTCTGGTAATTGCTTCTTTTATCTCCATCAAGTCAACCCTTGTAGTGCTTTTAAGAGTCACTTCATATTTTAACTCACATTATGTTTAGACACTAAAACAAATTTTCTCACGTGTGTGTGTGTGTGTGTGAGGTTTTATTTTATCTTTCGCATGTTTTTAGAAGTGTTGGGAGATTTTTCTTTCTTAGACAGTATCACTATAAAACCTTCCAAGAATATAAAACTAACCTTCGGATATGTGACTGCGTTACTATTATAAAGATGAACAGATAAATTTAGTTCAAAACTAAGACCAGACCACATTTTCTTTCCTCCAAAAAAGCAGGAAAATCATTATTATTATTATTATTATTATTATATTGTTGCCACAGTCATGAAACAAAAATCATAATAGTTTTATTAAAATATTTTATTTCAAGGAGTTATGAAAATGCCAACTATACAGTAATTCCTATGAAAGTATTATTATAATAGATTAATAAAACTTTTAGTTGATAATATAGTATTACTAAGCAAATAATAATTATTTCCAAATAGGATGACATTAGTGACTTTGATGAAGGTTGAATTGGGTGTGCACTGGTGTGCTTAACTCTTAGTTGAGAGGTTGGAGTTTTATTATTGGCAGAGATATTTTAAAGTATCTCACTCTTAACAAAAGTACTTCCTTCTTTCCAGAAGAATGCGGGTGCAGCTTATTAAAATGTGACACCATTCCATTCCTTAGATGATATAGTTTACCATTGATATCTGATAGCGACTAATTCAAAAATACACTTTTTAAGAGACCATTTCATGTTCGGCATATTAAAATCATGATTAGGCTTGGACTAGAAATTACATCAGAGTGTGGCTCCCTGCACTCTTCCCTTGACAGCAGCGACATTGGGATCCGTTTGACAGTTTTTTATAATCTCAAAATAATTATTACCTGCTTTGGTGGCCGAATGGTCTAAAGGCGTCATTCTCGTGTTAGACTAGACTGCCGACAACTGGAGATTAGGGTTCAAATCCTGGCCAGGTCTACTGAGGGTAGTTTTTCCAAATGGTTTTCCACTCCCCCTCCAATCAAATGTGGGTACAATTTCTATAAATTACACCTTCTTCATCTATAACTCATTATCGTGATTAGTACATATGCATACAAACTGAGCATGTAGGAAGACAGTCTGCTAAAATAAAAAAAGAAGCTTTTTTTTTCAATATTGTAGTTTTACTTTCTTTCGATCCCTCAGAAAGAAAATATTATTATCTTAAAAAAATGCATTCAAAATTTTGATGAATGTCGATGTTTCATGAGTACTGAGCCAAAAAAAGTTTTTTTTTTAATTCTGTCTGTTTGTATCTCGGACTAGAGCTGAAACCATTATACCGATCGGACTAAAACTTGGTATCTAGAGTTTTAATAAGGTTCTCCAGAAGGGTTTTTGGAAGTATCTATCCAACCCTAAAATTATGGGTAGTTTACTTGAGGATGAAAACCTCTAGGGTTGGGACATGGTCATATTGCCGTGAAATGTGTTTATGATGTTTATGTGGTGCCAGTAGATCTCTTAAAATAAGCTTAAGCCTAATTAACCAGACCATAGACTAGAGGAACAATTCTCCATCGAGAAAATAGCTATGGTTTCACCGCGAATCAAATCAAGGACCTTTGTAACCAGGAGCACAGACTACTAAACCAAGAGACTGGCTATTTGTACAAATATATGAAAGTATATTTGACCTACATAGGTTGCGGTATGGTCTTAATGAGTTTCTCTCGCATTAGATTAGATTAGCTTACATTAGATTGCCGCTAACGGTAAAATTGGGGTTCAAATATTGGTCAGGTGTGCAAAGGGTGAATTTTCCTAAATGGGTTTCTGTTGTCCCTGCATACAGATTTGTGTACTTTTCCTCAAAATTCTGCCTTTCTCATAAATGTTTTGGTAATTTCCTACAATGTTATTAATTACTAAAAATATGGCAAGTTGGTAAATTTAATACTATACAAATATTAATGTCAGGAATTATAACCAAGTTTCCTGAGCTCATATTATAATTGAATTTATCTTTAATTGATTAGCAACTATCTTATCCTATTTATTCTACATAAACGTTAATATCAATAAATCTTGAATTATAATTTCAACTTGATTTATAATATTGTAGGCCCTACAAAGTTTTACTGTGTCTTCAATGAGTGTGACAACCGATCTGTACCACAGTTTATTTCTGGAAGGGTAAAAAATGAATCACTGGCAAATTATATAACACACTGTTGCCAGATCTTAGACATGTTATCCTCATTTATTATACTATACCTGGCTAATAGCAAAGAGAGGAACGCTCCATTCAACTTTTGATTCCTCAGGGTCATAGTAGGATTAACCCGAATAAATTGTTTAATTCTAATAACCTGACCAATAATTGCACCCCTATTAATCATCTCCCATAACCTAATAATAATAAAATTCACATTCTTCATAGTTATATGCTCAGTATTAATTGGGGCACTAGGTAGTTTAAACTGAATGTCTCTATGCAAAATTTTAGCTTATTTTTATAACTTATGTTGCTCCACTAAGTGTAATAGTGAATGCTTTCTAGTAAAACATGTTTATTTTATATAAATCTGGACTCATATAAAAAATTGGAAAGTTAGCGCGACGTAAAAAAAACTTGGCCCTTTTGTACGGAATGTACACATTAACTAGCTAAGCTGCCTAACTATTATGAGCAAATAAGAGGTAGAAAGAGAAATCAAACTCCAATAAACTAGTTGACGAAAAGTATATTTTCAAAAATAAAAGTTACAAAACAGCATTTATAACAAATATCACACACAGAAATAGATATTAAATGTTGCTCCACTATCAAAATTAATATTAAAAAGATGAAAGAATACCTTCAAAATAGTTTTCCACTTGGCCAAGTATTTAAAACATTTTATAAAAAAACATTTAAAATTATTACAATGAAAATCAATATATATTAAATAAACATGTATCATTTTTACTAAAAGTAAGGTTACAAGGCCATCTAACTTTAGAATAAAGGCTTCTTGGTAGAGGCCCTGAACTGTTGTGAAGAAAATTATTGGATTTTTTTATACAAAAGGTTAGAATTTGGTTTTAAAAGTTGGTAAATAAAAGGTATTTTCTGGCTAAAAAGAAAAATCTACTCAAACTTAGGTAATAGTTGTAATATGGATAGATAAAATGATGCCTCAATTTTAAATATTTTGCCTTTGGTCACAATTTGACTGTCATAATAGTCAGTTCAAACACATATTTTACTTCTTCTTAAACAATAATCTTTGGTGGAGGGAAATAATTTGGTCTGGACTGGAAACTATGCTCTGTTAAAGGAATATTAAGAAGAAAATTATATGAGTATAGTTAGTATTTTTTTTCTGACAGTTTTAGGCAATGAACATTGTTGTCTGCTATTAAGTAAAAATGTGTATCGTTTGGATATTATTTCTCATTGAAATACACTTAACTATTAATCCTATACAAAAGGTTAAGTAATTAATTTTGTGAAAAGATTTAGTTTTATTTTATTTCACTTATGTTTAATATATTCAAAAATGCTACATTAGGTTTAAACATATTTTGATAATAATTTTAATGAGCTAAGTCAAAGTTCGTAAAAGTATATCTAGCAATATTTTTGTGTCTCTAATTCTTGGTTTTAGTCATTTTCATGGTGTGAATATAGTTGAACTATGTGGGAGGTGGAGCTCACTATAAGTACTCTAAGGAGCTAACCGCCTCAGTGGCGTAGTTGGCTAATGCGCTTGTCGTGTTGAGCTCAACTGCTGAGGATGGGGAGATCGAGGTTCAAATCTAAGTCGGGTGAACTGGGGATGGTTTTTCCTAAATAGTTTTCCACTCTCCCTCCACGCAAATGCGGGTTCACTTCCTCTAACTCAACCTTCCCAATTCCTAATCAATTAGCGTAATTAGTACTTAAAGCGTATAACCCGAACGGGAAGTAAGACACGGTGCTAAATATTAAATCTAAGGAGCTAATACAGGGTGCCAACAAATTCATTTCCTTAACACAGCTATTTATGGTTAAATAAAAAAAATTGACGAAAAATAATAAGCTTACATTACCTACTAAGGGTGTTCAAGCAAGTAGGTTGAGTGTTTTTAGGGGGAAGGGGAGACCTTTTGTTTTCTCTGAAATTGACAAATGTTTTGTCAAAAATAAACGTAGTATCACACTTATTGAAGTTGTATTAACAATTAAAATACTAAAGAGTGATCCCAACAACGCCTATTTTAGAACAAACGTATGTTTATCAAGAAGGGTACAAATATTTTCTCGAAAAATAAATAAAAGTTAAAAGTAGTCATTAGGACCATGGTGACCTGGCGGTCTAAGGGTAAGGTGTCAGACTTCTATGCTGGCGGCCGGGGTTCAATCCTCGGTCCCGGCAAAAAATTATCTGATTACCAAACCCTTCCTTCACCTCTGACAAGACATCTTGTGAATGTGAGGAATGCCCGGCCTCCACGGTGGTTCGGATTCCACGTTAAACTGTAGGTCCTTCATTTCATCTCACAATCACCCTACCATTACACATTAGCGTAAGTGCGTATAACCCGAACGGGTAGTAAGACGTGGTGCTAATAATAATAATAATATTAGGACCATATTTGAACACCCTTAAATAAAATTTCCCTTTTGTGGTTGAATGATCTAAGGCAGTGTTCCGCAAAAAAATTTAAGTTCCCGGCACACTCAAAACACTTTATTTTTTACGGCACATTGTTTTGTTTCTGGTTCGCGCAGTGGCACTAGAAAATGGATCACATATCCAGTCTTACGGTTGTTAAATAAATCAAAATTAAGAAAGTATTAACTAATTTTTTCCTGAATTAACTTCAAATGTTGTCGACGTTGGTGGTCTTGGGGTAGAGTGCTCAGAACCCTATGTTCATGGGTTGAAACCCAGCTGAGGTCAGCAGATTTTTCTTGAACAATAAAAATCCATAGCACAAGTTTCTTTGAAGGGGAATTAAAGCCTCAGTCTGATGTAAATTGTGGAAGATAATTCCCTTTCCGGAAAAATTGGTAGGCCCTTTTGCTCTTGATCATGGAAATTCTCAAATGTTGATATAAATGATCGGTCCAGAAAGTGCACATTAAGTACTTCAATAACTCGCCTTAGAGGCGTAGTTAGCTAACGTGCTAGTTTAGTGTTGAGCTAAACTGCAGAGGACGAAGAGATCAAGGTTCGAACCCTGATAGGATAGATTGGGGCGGGTTTTTCATAAATAGTTTTACACTCTGCCTCCACACAAATGCGGGTTCACTTCCTATATATTCAACCTTCCCAATTCCTAACCCATTAGCGTAATTAATACTTAAGTATATAACCCAGACGGGTAGTAAATCGTGGTGCTAAGTATTATTAAGTACTTAGAATAAATAACCTTCAAATGTTCCAAGATTAAAGGCTGAAGTTCTTTTTCTGTGTCCGCAACTTTAACATTTTAAAATATTTCATTCAAACTATTAGTAATTTAGGTAAACTATAGCTATAACTTCCGGCAAAACCTTTTGATTTTGTCAGATATATTTAAAATATTAGTAATTACAAGTAAGATGTGAATGCATCACACACCTAATTTCCCGCCGTGGTACACCAGTGTGTTGTGGTACTTCATTTGCAGAACACTGATTTAAGGCATCACTTTTGCAATAGACTGAACAGCTGTTGATGAAGATATCTGAGTTTGAATCCCTATCGAGTGTTATGAGGGTGTTTTTCCTAGATGGTTTCTAGCACTCTGTCCACGCAGATATTGGTATATTTGATCTAAATTCTACCTTACTCATTCCTAGCACATTATTGTAAATTTGTGGATAGACCAGTGGGTATTAAAATGCGGTGCACATAACCTTAAATTGAGATCCTCATTAAGAGTGTCAAAAATTTATAACCTCTCTTTAATTCTCTCATTTTTCAATAATGTTATCATCAGATAGCATACATGTTAGCATATTGCAAAAAGTATTAAAAATATGTTTGGGGCTGTCCATAAACTTTGTACGCATATCTTAGGGGGAGGGGAAGTTGTAGTAGTACTCAGCATGACCAAACGTAACAAGGGGGAAATAATGTGTGACATCACATTACAATTAAGCATGTCAGGCAGGCTTCTGTAATAATAAACTCGACTGTTGCACGTATGAACAAACAACAATTGACTGTCACAAACATGTTTCAATAAAAAGGTTACATAGGCTCTACAATTAAAGATACTATTTAAATAAGAAGTGGAGGGTGCGTGATATAAAGTAATATTAGAGGATCGTTATTACCAGATTGTGATAATGTATGATAAGGGGAGGAACGGGGTAAAATAAATTAGTGTGACAATGTTAATGAACAGCCCCTTTCTAAATAGTATGATGATATTTATTATAAAATTAAAGTCCAATAAAATGAATGAAGTGTCAATGAATTATTGAGCAATATTTTATTATATGACTTCCATGACCTGTAGACACCTTGTAATAGCATTTAGCTCATGTTAAGAGCATAAGTGTAATAATGATAGGCTGGATTTTAATGATACCTCATACTTTTTTTTTGTACCTTACAGACAAGGCTTATGTGTACATAAATTCTGTTCATAGCTCCCTAGTTGTATGAATATTTTTTTAAAGGTCATTTTTGGGTCATTATTCACATAATTATTTTGGAACTTTAGCTCATATTTTCTTGGTTTGCGTCATTTATCTTGCCAAATATACAAGCAATGAGGGTACAAAGATAATTGGCAACATATTCTTCTAATTTTGACGAAAAAATCATGTTTGGAGTATTTATACATTTATAAAATACCAATAGTATTACAAATATACTTATTTAAAACAAATGACTTGCAATGGCTATACAATGCTTAAAATGACCTATAAAAAATATATATATTTCAACAACAAGGTGATCATGAACAGAGTTTATGTACTTATGAACATTGTATGTGATAAGCAATAACAAAAAAAAGTTTTGTCTTATTAAAAAAGAACTTTGGTGATGGATAGTAGGTAGTTCTAATGTATTGCTCTATAAACTGATAAAATACTAAAAATAAAAACAACACTACAAAAATACTGAGTAGACGTTTTGTACAAAATATAAAAACACAAGTTTTTTTTTCTGTTTGTTTAATGGACACAGTAGTTTTTATTCTTCTGAAAAGTATGTGACATGGACGACGTCCCCACCAACATTGATGAGGCATTGACCCTGAAACAAGAGAAAAATTAATCAAGAAACTAAATTTATATGTAAGGTAGGTTGACCATTTCTAATCATGCCAATCTGGGAGAGAGAAAAAAATCTATGGAAGTATTAGGTATTTTAACAGGTATTACAGTATTTTCATTATTTTAATTTATAATCAAAAATAAATAGTCAAGGTAGTTTATATTTTTGAGAAGATATTATAAAGTTTAAAATACAATAATTATAATTTAAATATATTTTGAAACTCAACAGTTCCTAAACACATCTAAACTATCATTTGTTGTGAAACTTTTGACTTCCAAAAGTGACCATAAATCAATATATTATGGTCTTGCAGATCAAATGGTTCAGTAAATTGATACATGAAAGTATAACTTATAGACGTAAAGCTTTTGTTAGCTATCAGTCACCATCATCCCTTTGGCTGATGGACTATATCAAAAACCAGAACTGTCTTGGAAAATCCTGGACGAATGATCATCCTAAGGTAGGGATTATGAAGCTTTAAAGAGGGTGTGAAGCTTCCATTATTGCCACTTTAATAAAAAATCATGCAAATTCACTGTTTGTGTCGTTCCCAAATTTTATATTTTCCTATTTCCCCTGTGAATGTGTTATAAAAGAAACCCTGTACCACACTCTCATGTTAAGACTGCCATATCTAGGCACTCCATTTTGTTAAAATGAATAAACAAAATCACTCACTTT
Source organism: Timema douglasi (assembly GCA_901482245.1). Taxonomy (NCBI): domain Eukaryota; kingdom Metazoa; phylum Arthropoda; class Insecta; order Phasmatodea; family Timematidae; genus Timema; species Timema douglasi. Next base: position 35,040 of record CABEEJ010004585.1, read on the forward strand.
TGTTTAAATGTTTAGTTACAGAATTATTCACGTGTTTACATTCCCTGACTTTTCCAGATTTCGAGTTCCTAATCTGCTTGCTCACCGATGCTGGTAGTAACCATTAACATTTACTTACCGGCTTCTATGGCTGCAAGGTCTAATACGCTACTCTTTCAGAAGACTAGATAGACTGCTGATGACAAGGAGATCGAGGTTCAAAACTTGGTCAGGTGAAATGAGTGTGGTTTTAAAAAAATGGTTTTCCACTCTTTTTTTCACACAAATGCGGGTACACTTCCTATAAATATAACCTTCTTAATCACTAAAACCATCAGCGTAATTAACACATAAGCATGTAACCTGAATGGGTAGTAAGACGCGGTGCTATAAACATTAAATTTTTAAAATATTGGTAGAAAGTGAAATTGGTAGATTACACGACTTGACATATGAACCAATGAAAATGGTTTCAGCAAATTTTGTAGCTGTCAAAAAAAGAATTTCTTCCTATTTTAATCAAACTGTGTGTTAGTGAACAACGGCGCTGAGATAGAGCCGGCTTCGGCCGTAGTTAAATTGGCCAGGAGAGTTCCCACAATCACAATAGTCTGACGCAACAGGGAACAGGACCCATTAATTAGCTAATTACACTAGTCCATATAGCTTCTCGTCTGTTTGGATTAGCAGAAACCTGTTGGTTGAAATGTTACCTAGATATAGTTAGATGTGATGATGCAACTGTTAAGATTAAGAGAACAGGGGGGAAGTCTTTCATAAACGCTTATGGTAACAAAAAACATAATTTTAATGTAATGAAATTTGAAATTCCTCTTTGGATGTTGAGTTGAAATATTTCCTATAATTTCTTCTAGAATTTGAAGTTAATATTTTTACTTTGTGATCAAGTCAGATACAAAATAAATAAATACTTTATTCAATAATACATTATACTCATGTAGAAAATCGTTGCCCACATTGTTTGAGACATCAGTCTTGCAATAGATGCCAAAATTCAAGTAAATACGTCTAAGGTACTCAACTTCTTAGAATTTTAAATTCAATTGAGCGCAAGAACAATACAGAATATAAATAAATCATAATAGCAATGAATAAATAGCCTAATATGCCTACTAACTCAAATAAATGACCTCAGGGCCATTTATTAGTGGATTGTACATAGTTGCACAGCCTTCTAAGTTTAAAACTTTCATATATAACTTCTGGTGGGATTCTGGTAAGAAGAACAGTATTTAACAGTTACGATAGTTATTTAAAACAATTTTGATATAATCATACATCAAGTCATGAGATTAGCAAGTGTCACTATTACTAGATATGATCAATATCTTTAAATGCTATTCATAATATAGTAAACTGTTATTAATGTTTATAGCAAAAAAATAACTTTCTATTTTATTAATTTTTATTCCTATGAAAATTTGACTATAGCTTACTTTCAATTAAGTTGAATTAAATTTATTAAAAAAAATTATTTGAATAATTATTAAGCTTGATTATTAATATGTAGGTTAAATTACATTTTTTTAAATTATTTTACTACCTATAAACTAGATCTACAAAATGTTGTAATTTACATAATAAGTGGTGGCGGAACCTAAAGTTTTGAGGTGGGTTAAGAGGGGCAGTGATAAAAAAAAGATACTTTTGAGGGGTTTTGCCCACCAAGTTAAAAAAGGGCCTGGGGGTCTTGCCTCGACAAATAATTAGAAATTATGCTCTATAAGCTACTACAAGCTATTTGGAATGGACCTCCCTCCTAGAAATGTTCTATTTAAATAGGTCCATCCCTTAAATTTTCTTGAAGTTATTTGAAGTTTTAAGCAAAGCCATATTTCAGCTTCATATTCCATGTTCACACTATTCATCAACCCACTTGAATAAAATACTTTTTGTTTATTCCATTCTTGCTAGCCACCACGTTTTATGCTGGATCTACTCTAATGTTTAAATATGCAATGCTAAATATAATTAGAATATAATTATATATATATATATATATATATATAAATATAATAAGCATATAATTATATATATATATATATATATGATTTCAAGCTTGTTCCTGTATTTTAAGTGGTTAGTGTGGTCAACCACAAGTCTAAGAAAGTAGAAACATGCAAGGCGAGTTAGTGACATAGTCTACATTTCAATTACCCTGACAAGTAGCAAACTTAGCCTACCTTACTTGTTTCCACTAAGGTGCAACTTCTCTGGTAGGGCAATAGTGGAGCCCGTTAAGGCAATAATGTAAGCTTTCAAGGTAAATAGATTGTACAATCCAGTTTTTATAAGAAGAGCCTTTTAAAAAATACCAAAACTATTTTTGCTGTCAAAATCGGTAGTATTTTACTATTATATTAGTATTATTTTATAGGTGTAGATACATCTATCAAAAATGAAAGATGAAAATCCAATGACTTGACTTATGAACTCATGACAGTAGATCTGGTAGCTTTTTTATCTGCAATATAAGGGTCTTTCTTGAAAATTGGACCATAGACATGAATTCTGTCTCCTTGAAACAGATTCCTCCCCTTCTATTGAGAGATTAAATGGTGGTGCACTATAACAATGTATTGAGGGGTGAAAATAGAGATGGAGGCTGTAGCTACGCTTGGCACATCAAGTAAAAATAAATAAAAAAGCTTTAATTAAACCTCTCAAACAAATTAACTCTCACGGCAGAACCTTGTGGCTGTGCGCCTAGCGTATAATAAGGGCAGTTTTCATTTAATTATGTGAAAAGGGTTAAACAAGTCAATCTTCTGACACAAAAGTTTTAAAGAGATAGCGAAAGGAAAGAAAGGAAAAAGAAATTCAATGTGTGACATTACAACTTTAAAGTTTAAGCAATAAGGTTTTTTTTTAAGAGTTGTTCCAAGACCAGTTTTTTTATCAACCTAATAATAGCTTCCAATCACACTATTTGGAACAGAAATAAAGGACTTGATTTGTTAAAGGAAATAAAATGTAGTTTTAAATCATATTTTAGCTTGGACTAAAAATAATAGTGATCAGGAATGAGAATAGTGGAAGGAAATTAAGCTGAGAGGGATTTTAAAATGTTGTTGATGGTTTGATAATGATTTTGGTTTTCAAACAAAACATTTATATAATATTTAAAAAAATGCGAAGTTTATTGAATATAAGGATAGATGAAGGAATATATTGATTTGTTGGTTTTTGTGTCAAGACAGGTTCACGGTAAGCCCAGGGATAGCCTAGGCAGTTTGTCTAGGCCGCAAAAGTTCTAGGGGCGCATTCCAACAATTTTTTTTTGTGCTGTGAAAAATAATTATCTATATTAAATGAGTTAATAATTAATTATTAACTTAAATTAAGAAATAACATTTAAATATTTGATTGAATACTAAAAAAATATTTGAAAAATAATTGATTAACAACATAATAACTTTTACTATGGTTTTATGACATTCATTTTTCATCAAATAAATTTAAATATTTAGCAAAAAACTCCCAAAAATATTAATAAAAAAGAAAGGGAAGATAGGATGATATTTTAAAATTCTTCACACATTTATTAGATGGGCAAGATTGGTGGTAAGAGGGGAACTTATTTTGATTCATTTATCTATTTTTGAATCAATTGGGGTGCAAATTTTTAATCTTGCCAAGGGAGGATGAAACCCTTGCGCAAGCCATGAATAGACTTACATTATCCTTATATCTTGGTAGAATTATTTTAATAGGGCCCGTTAGGAGAAAATTGAGAAACATAATCCCAAAGCACGCCCACCCCCCTACCCCAAACAAAACCTTCCAAACAAAGTTTTAGCATGCATCAGATCCCTGCGACTATGATGATTTTCTAAGTGAAACAAAACTTTTCGCTAATGAGTTATTGAGATCTTCGTACACATAGGCTTAGCAACTCCTCTCCGCCATTCGTGTATCTATGTTAAGGCTGGGTAGTCGTTAGAAGGCTCCCGGCCAACCTAATAGGTTTCCATAATTCATTCACATGTTTACCGCTTTTCATCCCCTCTAGCCCCTCTTGCAATGTGACGGCCTGCCACTTTAAGGTAAGGTAGATCTCATGGTATGACCAGTAGTCTCGATGCACAATTAGATTTGTTCTCATCCTTACACTATGGGCAAATTGGAGCAAGCTAATGGAAAATGGCAAATTTATGAACCAATAGTGCCTAGAGCTCAGTACACAATTCATGTTTAAAATACAACAGTTTATAATGAAAAATAACAGTATTATTATTATTAAATAATTTTTTTTTTAGCAGAACTTGGTCTAACCTCTTTTCTTAGAACTACTTGTAAATAATAAAATCGAGAATGTATTTCCCCTTTATTTTCAATCATGTTTACAATCATTGTCATTAATGGTAAAATAGAAAAAAACACGCTAATAACAAACTATTGAAAATAATGTGTTTTAACTTCTTGCGCACTATGTGATATGCACTATTCACTATTAATTATGCATTATGCATTAATATAAGCCCGGCTTAGCATGAAAATTAAATGCAACGTTTAACGTGGACTGTGAGGGAACGGACAAAAGTTTGGGCCTGTGTTTTTTCAGTTTTTACATAAACCAACATTACCCGATTGAGTGGCTGAATGGTCTAAGGCGTCAATAGGCTAAATATACTGGATTGCTGATGACGGGGAGATCAAGGTTCAAGCCCGGTTGGGTGTATTGCCAGTGACATTAGATAGAATATTAATGCAAATGCGGATAAATGTTCTTCTAAGTTCAATCTTCTTCATCCATAGTATATTAGCATAAGCTTAATAACCCTAACGAGTTACAAAGTCATTCACAAACATGGTGAGAGACTCATGTTATATATCGATTTAATAAAACCTGAGGGAGATGGAAGCGAGATTTGAAACTAGTTTTCACCAAAGTTGCAGAAAAAGTAGCTTTGTATCAAAGAACAAAGAAAGAACGGATAAGTGAATATCAATTTTTCATCAGTTCAACCAGAAAATGTTTATAATTATTTTACATTATATTATGATATTATATTCTACTTTCAATCAATAATTTTCTAGCATCATCCACACATCAGCATCATGCCTTCCTAGGTTTGAATCCCGGTATGGTCAAAAGGTTTATCATTGGTGAAATGTGGGGTTTCCCTTTCACAATGATAAAATTAGGAGTTCAGTGCAAAAACATGATATGCCTCATAGATTTAGATGGGCTGTACTTAATATTTAGACATACATGAAATATGTAAATATAGATATTAAATATAAATAAAATATGTGTTGATATGAGCTATCCTCAAGATCTTGACTGGCTTTTAAAACAACTCTTAGGTCAAGAGGTAAGTTACCATTAATCACTGCTATTATATGTTTTCATAATGTGAGGTTCAGAATATTTTTATATTTTATTTGAGGTATTATAATGAGCTTTCTAAACTGATTGAACCTAGTATAAGTTGTGTGCTGATATATAAATCCCGTCTATTAATAACCTAACTCATTACACTAGATATTCCCAATATGGTGGTCTGCGAAGAGTTTTGTGGAGGTCCAAAAACCATATATTGAAGATCAACTTATTGAATTGTATTATTTAAATTGAAAAATAACACCTGGTCACGGATATCAAACCCGGGACCTTTGATTAAGTACGTCAATGCTATAACCACTGAACTATCCAGGAGTGGGCCCATGGTTGCGTAATCTGATAGCCCATGATCTTAATTGACCACTGATATGTAGCTGAGGATTTTTGCGCGTCCATCACAGACTCTGCCTTAAAATATGAGTGAAGAATGACGCTGGGCATGGGACGACTCTTGGATAGTACAGTGGTTAGAGCATTGGTGTACTGAGCCAAAGGTCCTGGTTTTGATTCCCTTGTCCAGGTGTCATTTTTCAATTTTAAGAACATGTTTTTTGATTCCACCACATGTGTGTAGGAGAGCAGGAGGTTGCAATCTGGAAAAGGTTGGGGACTAATGTTTTACAAAGTTTGCGCACTGGTTCTAGTCTAATTAAATTTAAAGCAACCTTTTAAAAAAATAATCAAAAATCATCCAAATAATTCAAAGCAGTGGGACTTGAGCGCTACCAGGTTTGGCACAACTTGACCAGATCAGAAACACGAGTCTGAGTCTCGTAGAATAAGAGGAAAAAGTAGGTCAAGGGAATTAAGTCTGAGACATTAATCTTGACGACGTCTCAACAAAGTGGATGCCAGTGACGTTAGATTAGAATAGTAATAGTATAAAAAGTATTGGACTCCCACCTAGCTCTCACCCCTCCAAAGTCTGGTCGCGCATAAATAGCGAGAGGCTTAGCACAAAAAAAAAACACCCATGGACATCATTACAAGCGGTGTGAAGACTACCCAATTCGACACCTCTACACATAATACAATGGCAATGCTTGAATACATAAGCAGGAAGTTATTTCCATGTTGTGCGTATAAAGGGTGTTCCTACAATGTTGTGACCATAGCAGTGGCGTCATCACGGGGGTGTGGAGTTGTTTGAACCACCTTGTCCCCAGGCCCATCACCCCTTTTGACTAATTTTTTTTTATGCCTTTTACTTTGCCAAACTTCTTTGATTGACTGTAGCTATTTTTATATTTTTGCTCAATTGTCTGAGGAAAGGAAATAAGCTACATTAATAAAATCCTCCATGCGGTGTCTGTAAGTCCTTCCAGGGCTTTTTCTCCCACTTTCCTACCCTAAAGAGCTTATATTTGGTATGAAGCTATGGAGCATACCATATTTATGAGAAAGATCTTAAACTTGAAAAATCAGAGATAGAGAAAGCAACGTGTCCAACAAGGGACAAGCTTCACACTTAATTCAAAATCGTGCCTGTCAGAGACCGGCCTAGCGCCTGGTAGTTAAATATCCACAGTAATTAATTGTGTTTACTTTCACTTATAGGTGCCAATTTATCTCATCAGTTATATATTTCACTGGACCGCCTGAAGTCTATACTAGGGTTGACATCCAACTTTTATTTTAGAAGTTTTTTTACAAGAGCTAGTTTTATTGCACATGTTGACCTTGACATAGAAGATAGGAATGGAAACAAAAAATGGTTCTAATAAACATATTAAATGAATTGAACAATCGATATCAGCCAAATTATATTTCTATAAATTTAAAAGAGTCACATTTTTAACCAAATTCTACTTGTAAGTAGATATTTTCATAGGAACCGCATCCCCTTTCTCCTTAGAATATATTATTATATCAACACCTCTGGTAGATGTGATACTATACCAATTTGTCTATACAAGACTCTTCTGACATTTTGTTTATAAAGTATGTTACAACAGTATTGTGTATAAATGATGTTACTACTATTTTGTGTATAAATTATGTTACTACCATTTTATGTACAACTAACTTATGCTACTGCCATTCGGTGTATAACCGATGATACTACCATTTTGTGTATTAAGGGCTGTCCATAAACAAAGTAAACATATCATGGGGCGCAGGGGGGGACGTAGTGCTTAGCATGACCAAGCACTCTAGATGAGGGGAGAGGGGAGTCATATATCAAGCAGCATTCTGTGTTAATAAGCCTGACAGCGTGCACATATGAACGCAATGATGAGCACATAAGAACATATTTCAATAAAGGGGTTATAGAGGTGTCACACTTAAAAATATAATTTAAATGGAAGAGGGGAGGAGGGTGGATGATTGATTGTGTGACATAATGTTAGAAAGAGGGTTTACAAAATTGTGACAATGTGTGGCAATCGGGGGAGGGCATAAAAAAACAACTGCTTGACATAGTTAATGGACAGCCCCTTATGTTACTGACATTTTGTATTCTAATGATATTAATGCCACTTTATTTATAAATAATGTTACTACCATTATGTGTATGAAGGATTTTTTTAGCACCATGTCTTACTACCTTTTCGAGTTATATGCTTATGTACTAATTATTCTAATGGTTTTAGGGATTAAGAAAGGCAGATAAAGTATACCCACATTTGCGTGGATGGAGAGTGGAAAACCATTTTGGAAACACCCCAGACCGCCCTCAGTACACCCGACCGAGATTTGAACCTTGTTCTCCCCATCATCGAGAATCTAGTCTACTACGAGAGTAGAGCGTTAGACCATGTGGCAACCGAAGCGGTTATATAAAGTATGTTAATAAAATGTTGTGCTTCGGAAGTTTATACCATTTTGTTTATAGAAGATGTTACCACCATTTTAAGGATCCTTTTCAGTTTCAATAATTATGTGAAACAAGAGATTTAAAATTTCAAAAATACAAAATATGTAGACACTGTATATACTGTATATACTTTGGGAATAAAGGCAATAAACTTTGGGGAACGGAAAAAAATAGAGATTAGTTTGGATTGAGGTGAAAAGGAAAACTTTTGTACTCTGATTGCTTTACCAGGGAGCGTGATGGTCCAGTGATAGTTATTAATATTGTTTTTATTGCTGGAATTTAAGGGCGCATTGAAACAAGGGTTATTAGATATAGTCAGGGGATTATTATGATGATTATTAGCATTACCCATTTTGGTAGCCACATGGCCTTACACATTATACTTGTGTTAAACTAGACTGCCGAAGACGAGGAGATAGGGGTTTTATCCTGGTCAGGTGCAATGAGGGTGGTTTTCCCTAAATAATTTCCCTCTCTCCGCCCATGCAAATGCGGATGCACTTTATCTAAACTAAACCTTCCTAATCCCTAACACATTAGTGTAATTAGTACATAGGTGTATAACTCGAATGAGTAATTAGGCACAGTGCTAAAAAAATGACTATTACTGTTGGCTAGCACTTTTATAAAGAAAAATTGGAAGAAAATAGAAAATTATTATAGTTCAGGGTGTATTAACATAAGTGTTGTAAGCAAAGGTTGTGTGGTCACTGTAGTCACTGTGCCAATAGCTATTTATAGTCTTTACATTGAATCAATATTAAAGTTTTTGACTTAAGGCTATGGTAGGTTGAAAAAAATAAATTAAATGAGAAATATTTACATTATTTTTTCAGGTGTAAATATGTTTATAAATCAAAAACATATATTCTAATATCTCTTTTAATGCAATTGAAGGTTAAGAGAATTTTCTAAAAATCATTTAACCTCAAAAGATTTTTTTAAATGTCAATATCTTGAAGTAAAGGCAGAGAGAAATATTTTGAAGTGAAGGTTTAAAAATTTCTGAAGCAAGGCAAGAAGGGAACTACACTTCAAGTTTGTATTCAAAACGCGAAGAAGTATTAGTGGTAGTACACATAAGAAAGCGTTGGGACCTCTTCCATTCACCTCTTCTAACATGAGGGGTAGGGAGGGAATCTTTTATGTTGTTGGGCTGCTTAAATTCAATTTATTTGTGATGCTGCATTGGTAAGGGTGGTTGGTATCTTTCAACATTGAACCTTGACCTACTTCAAAACCTCCTCAGCTGTCAAACCCCAAGAAAAAATTGTTATTATTATCTTTACTGATAGGTTGAAGGAATACTTAAAAAAAAAAGGGCTGAGACTTTTTAATCCTCGAATCCTTTGAGATATTCAAGATTCGAAAATTCAAGAAAACATTGGATTCCAAGATCTTTTTTTTTTCCAATTTATCATTTTAAATTTGTTTTAAAGCCCCAATTTTGCTTATTGGTGGTTCAAATTGAACATAATATAGCATAAACTCAACAACCTGGCCCCAGACCAGTAATTTAACAATTAACTGAAAGTATGAACGTTATAATGAATGGATTTTAAGAAATAATTTTAACATTTAGTTACTATTTTTGTTTTCTATTATTTCATCATATTTCTAGTTCATAATTTTTTCCCAAGATTCGAATTCAAATTCAATATTCAAGATTTGAAATCTAAATGAGGATCCAGATTTGAGATTAGGATTCATACAATGGTGGATTTGACCTAACTCTAAGAAAAAAAAGAAGAATTGAATAGGTTAAATTTAGTTAACCCCAAAGGCTCGTGGTTAGATCTCTGATAAAGTGAGTTAAGGATATATTTTTTTAAATGTGGTTTCCTATCATGCTTCCTGAAGGATGCTGTAGAATCCACCCACCTGATTCTGTCCCATTTGATTAATTGTCCTAGCAGAGCCGAGCATTTTTTTCTGTCTGTGTGTTTTGCGATTACTAGCAATTGAGTGGATCAATTTTAGGGAAATTTTGTTCAAATAATGTCCCCACCAATACATACATGTGTGTGTATGTTTATCTAAAAAAAAATACATCCATGGTGAGAGTGATGCCTTAAACCACATGAACAATAGATTTACTCTATGAATATGATGTACCGTTAAATATCATATTTATTAATTTTATGTTTCACTTGTTGACCAAAGAAAAATATCAACTTCAAAATCCAAGTAGACACTATCAGAAATATTTCAACTTCAATACAAAGATAAATCTTGGAAATGTATTATTATAAGAACATGATATAATTTTTAACATGAGGTATGTAGCATTTTATGACTGGAGGAGTGAGGTCTATTGTTTACAGAGATACTAGTTATATAATATAAAAGCTTGAGTCACCCAATAGTTGCAGAAATGTGCCTTGACCAGTGCTTTGTAGCACAAACTAGAAATATAGTATTTATTTATTTTATTTTCATATAATTGAGGTATTTATTATGCACTTTCTGAACCGATTGATAATATCAGCAAATGAGAATGTATATGAGCGAGAGCAAAAGGGTTTACCAATTTTGACGGGAAAGGTATGGTTACATACCTTCCAGGGTTATTTTACATGCCAGCCACAAACTATATGGGACCGATGGCTTTACTACCCTTCCTACAAAAGTTTGTTATAGATTCATACTACACATGAAAAATTCGGCAACCTTGGCTGGATTTAAACCCACGAATTGAGGTGAGAACTTTGCCCCAAGACCACCAAGGTCGACAGAAATTAAGTTAAGAATCTGGTAGGAACGACCATATCTAAAAATTACAAAAGTGACTAATGATACTTTCATATATTCATTCTACAAGTCATGTGGTCGGCAGCTGTCACTTTTGATACCTATAAAATAACAATAATAATATGGTAAAATGTTATCAATGCTGGCCACAAAAATATGTTTGTAGTTTCTAAAGGGTTCTCTCTACCTAAATTCCACTATAGCTGATTACCAACATGTTTGACATTTGGGTATATAAACATTATATTTTAGATTATTGGCCCCATGGGTGGGTTCTAATTAGTACTGAGTGGCAACAAGACAAAAAAAACGCTCACACACACACGCACGCACACACCCACACAATCCATTAAGAAAGTGGTTTAAAATATTTTCAAGACAGTTGACCTGTCTCTAGTTACACAGTGCTTGTACACCGAATATAATCAGTAGGTAGTGAACAATGGAACTCAAGCAGGTGATCATTATCATTAGAGGCATTGCATGCCACACATAGAAATGTTATTTATTGGATTATACATTTTTAATTTTTTTAAAGAATGAAAAAAGCTTGACTTTTTTTCACAACTCCTTTTTATTCTTAATGTATACTGATATGTACAAAAATATTTTCGGTGACCAATGATAGAAAGAGCAGATTTTTTAAAAAAAGTCATACTTTTATTCTTTTTTATTGTCAGTTAAAAATATTAAAAACAATGGTTAAAATTAAAAATAAATAGTTATAACAAAAGACAAAAAGAATAAATATAGCTCAAAATTCAACTATCTTTTATTTTAAACAAAACGTCAGAATGATAATATTTTTGGAAATCTAGTATCACTTTCCACTTACTAACTTAACAAAATCTGGTAGCATATTTTTTACTTAAATTAATCTTTTTGTGCTTTGTAAACACACATCTGTATACTTATTTCTTAGCTTGGATTTACTCAATTTTAAAAAAGGTAAAAAAGACCTTCGTAAATATATATTTAGCACCGCGTCTTACTATCCGTTCGGGTTATACGCTTTAAGTACTAATTACTCTAATGGATTAGGAATTGGGAAGGTTGAAATTAGAGGAAGTGAACCCGCATTTGCGTGGAGGGAGAGTGGAAAACCATTTAAGAAAAACTACCCCTGTTCACCCGACCGAGATTCGAACCTCGATCTTCCCGTCCTCAGCGGTTGAGCTCAACATGACAAGCGTGTTAGCCAACTACGCCACCGAGGCGGGTGACCTTCGTAAAGATATGTACTTACAAACATTAATAGTATTTTGGCAGCATTCATTTTGAATATGGAATATTCACCACCCAAATACTTCAAGTAAAGTCCTAGTAAGGATATTTTCATAAATATGTCTTGAAGAATAGAATTACATTTAAAAACAATATATTCAAGTTGCATTTCTTCCTTAACACTTTTGACATTTGAAAATAGATCTGAGACTAATGAAAACAAGAATTTTTCCGTATGGAAATGCTTAAATCTGTCTTCAAATTCTTTTTAGAGAGCTGAAATTATTAGTGTAACACAACTATTAAGGTGGAATGTATTATTTTAGGTTTCCGCAATTGTTTAGGGTGTACGAAAATATGATCAAAGTTTTTGATACCAAGTTTTTTTTCCAACAGTCTAAGTTTGGTTTAAAAGGTTCTAGAATGTTCACAAAACTGTAGAATGATTTGGTCTCTTTCCTGAAGTTTAACATTAAGTGAATTAAGATGCTGTGTAATATCAACCGAAAAAAGTTAAATCTTTCACCCATGCTTGTCATTAAATTTCCTGACCAAATGGGTTTTACAAGCCATAAATATGTCTATAGAAAAATTCAGCTAAAAAAAAAATGTTTTATAACAACTCAACACCTAACTTTGGAATGATATGGTAATTTTGTATATTTTTCACCAATTTCTTCCAAAAAAAGCTGCAAAGTGATAGTGATTACAAGCACAAGCGTGAGCACAAATACAATTGACAGCCTGTACAAATGATTGCATCACATGGTTTATTTTCTAATGTTTATGTACACAAAAATTCACTAACAAAAATATTAGAGGAATTGTAATGGCTCAGCCTAAGTTAAATTTAAATTCTTTAATATATATTTATGGGCCTCAGTTGTGAGAATGATTGTTGAAGCATTTCACTTCTGATAAAATTTGGTTCGAATATCAGCGGAGATAAATATTAAAGTTGTTTTATTGTGAAAAAGAAGACAGGGATATAAATAACTAAGAGAGCAGTATGAGTGTGGTCCTAAGAACTAGTGGCTCAACTTCTTGTTAATTGTTTTTGTAAAAAAAAAGTTGTGTCTATTTATCATGTTATAACAGGGGATAGAAAATCTAAGCCTGTGATTTTTTTAAATTTGATTGTTTTTTCAAAATAAAGCAGGCCAACATAATCACAAATCTCTAAGGTAAAATTGAAAGTATTAGTCTAAGAATTTGTCATGTGCAAAACATTAAACTTTTCAGAAGAGAAAGAAGTTTAAGAAAATTAAATATATATGTAGAAAAAACATTTCACTTCATAATAATTGATGATTATAATATATTTAGAAAATATAGAGGTGTGTCAATTTAGTAAAAACAATTCTCAATGCCGATTATGGATTAGGGAACTTAATTGATCATTATTAGATTATTTGCACCAATTAATCCCAATTTCCGACTATTTATTTAGTGAAAGCTAATACAAATAATTGTGACATTTAGGCTTAGGAGCCGATTTGATGGTTGTATGGTCTAAGGTGTCACTCTTACAAGTCTTATTTTTAAACTTTTTATTTCATATGTCTAATTTTTAAAGAGAGTAATACATTAATTTAAAAAAATATATATTTTAATTGCTTAATTGGTTGTGTTGCACAAAGAATGATATTGTAAAGGTTTGCTAGGCTCAATACATAAAATTAAAAATAATAGATTGTAATAAAGGGAGATATTGCCAGACAATAAATGGTATGAAGTTGAGTAAAGCTATTCCCAAATCAATAATTGTTTTATTCCACTAAGGAAAATGATGTGCTGTGGACCAGTTTTGCTCGGTAGAAAGAGCATATAGCAATATACAGGGGATGTAACCACATACAGCTAATAAACAGATCAAACTCAAAACAAGTACTATGTGATGAGAGACAGAATAGGATTGGGAGATTGTTAAACAAAGAGCATTCTAAGGAATTCTGACAGTGGTTTAGAACACAAATGTCACAGTACGATGGCCAAACACTGTCTAAGTGGCTTACTAATGCATTCCACTTGAGCGCTGGAAAGAGGTTAAGGTATAGGATTTCACAAACAAAATCACACTTCCAAGAATGTAATTAAGAATGTAATCAAGAAGTTGTATCTTAACTATAAATATAAACCTAAAACATACTATTTTAACTTTCTCTTTCCTAGACAATTATTTTAAAAATAAGAGAAATAATTAAAATTGAATGCTTACTTTTGAAGTCGATATTAAAACCACTGACCACCATTCTGACTGATTAAAAAAAAAGTGTATGAAAGTTATCCTCTACTTGCTACTTCAGTTAAAATTTGGAAATTCTTCAACTTCAAATTGTATTATATTTTTTATTTGGCTCAAAATGTATGCTTTGTTAATCACTTTTATATTGTAATCATGAATAACTTTGTTGGTGTGAAGATTCAAAATCCAAATTCGAGAAAACACAAACATTTGCAGCCACCCTGCATTAGCAGAAGTACCGCCGTTAGATCGTAATACCTTTCAGATATAAATGTTACAGATATTTTTATATTTCCTCCGGTATTGCCAGCCCTTGTTGGATATTAATTTCCTGCCGATGGAGTGAGGAGGTGTCTAAGGGAAGAGGAAGGAAGAGGTTGCATCCTACCTACCGCAATCTATAGCCTTGTGTCCTTGGTGAAGGCGTTCACAGACAGGAAGAATAAAAATTACTTAGACTGATGTTCAAGACCGATAATTTTCAATCATATAGGAGCTGAAATGAAAGGTCAAGTCCAAATCGAGATCACACTTTGTAAGGGTTTAAAGAGAATTTACAAGAATATGTATCAATCCACGAACATTGACTTAAGTGTTATGTATGTATTGTGATGTAATAACAAACTCTTTTTAATAATCAGTAAATACATTTAGTTTAACTTTATACATATAGTAAAATGAACAGTTTTTGAATATTTGTCATGAGTATAGTGGAATTTGTACAGAACTTTTACTCTTTATTTAAAAAGTTTCTGTTCAGACTCCATGACAGATATAGAAAAACCAACCAAATTAATATAATAAGTAGAAAATTAAATATAATATATCTACTTAAGTGAAATAATTTATTTATTTTTAGACAAAAACTCCTTTTGCTATATAAACTGGCTCGGTGGGGTAGTTAGCTAACTAGTTAGTTTCGTGTTGAGCTATGCTTCCCAGATCTAGGTTCGAATCTCGCTCGGGTGAACTGGAGTTTTTTCCTAAATGGTTTTACACTCTCCCTCCATGCAAATGCGGATTCACTTCCTCTATATTCGACCTTCCCAATTCCTAACCCATTAGCGTAATAAGTACTTAAGAGTATAACCCGAACGGGTAGTAAGACGCGGTGCTAAATTATAATTTAAAAAAATCATCATCATCATCACCACCACCCACAAACCCCATCTGGTCTGCCAAGCCCAGAAAATTGGCCAGAGGATTAAAAGTCCAGTCATCGCTGGATAAGCGTACTATAACATATTTTTGCATTTTGCCTTGAATAATGCAGGTGGTAGGGGATGATTCAAACCCCTTCTTTTCCCCACGCAATTGTGCACAAC
>CABEEJ010004585.1:50817-61985 GCA_901482245.1 Timema douglasi
ACACCACAACCCCCCCCCCCCCCCCCCCCGCCGAGCTGTGCACAACAGCAGACGTCTCACCAGTTGATATTGGGCTGCCTTATTGTTTGTGGGTTCTTTATAATAACGGGAGAGTGCTTTGCTATATTGCTTATATAAGTTTATTCATTCTCTCTAGAATGCTTTCTACTTGGGGCGGTAAGAAATGGGAGCTCAATGATGAAAATTGTCATTTTAATGATTCAGGGTTGTGTAGCTCAAAAGTTGAAAATCTGACAGCTCCTTATCGAAGACAAAGTATGGTATTCTCATGCGGGCCTTTTCAGAACAAGAGGAAGCTACCTCAAAGTTCTGGCGAGTGGACTGGATATTTACTAAAAAAAAATAGCCCTTAAATGATTCCAAAATGATAAAAGACTGTATGATATCAGCCATAAGCAAGGAAATTACTGAAGAAAATGACTAAATTGAGTGTGAATTTTCGCAGTTGAACAAATCTCATTGTAAGAGACAACTTCCTATGGAATAAAATACTACTGGGCAAGCTATCTTATAAAAAATTCAAAACTATTTCGCTGAAAACAAATTAGATCCGCATAATATTTGTCTTCTTGAATTTTCTTACTCTACGGAACAAAGTGATAAAATTATGGTATGATGTTCTTACCAAATATAAGTCTTTGTGGCATAATATTCGACTTTTACTCTGTCCCCCACGTGAGATGCTACTCAAAAAACAGAATAATAGAAAGTTTCCCAGTATCGATAGCAAAAAAAAAGTCTTGGAAGTGCTCAAAATACTCCAGTTTTATCACCTTAGGTAAGATCTACTGGTACCATAGTTCTTGCAAAAAAAACGTTAACTGTTTTATGTGCTTACCAGTGAAAATTTGGTCCAAAAATGGAAAAAAAGCTAATTTCATCAATTAACTTTAGCCCTCAGTAAAATTTCAAAAGTATGTAAAAAATTGAATTTAAAAAACCCACCAGGATTTTCTTATGAGTACATTGGTTTTCGATTTATTTATTTTTCTTAATCAGGGGAAAAAAGTTATAGCACTTTGAGCAAATACTTTCTGTCGCAAATATCGAGGTATTCCGTGCACCATCTAGCTAACTCCCCTCCCAAACGGCGAAGATTAAAAAAAAATTGTTTTGAACTCTCTAAGCATGTATAAACCAAACAACTGTGCAAAAAATGAAAAATAAGCGTGGGGAAACCAATTTAATATAGATTTGTTTAAATAGTTGCAATGACCCAATTGCACAGACAAAGAAATAACAGATACTTGTCTTACGGGAGATTTGCTGCGCACCTCAATTCAGGTAAAACTTAAAATATCCAGTGATAACTGCGCTTCCAAGTGGGAATTCTTTAAAACAACTCACTTGCAAAATGTTCCTCGTGAGAAAGACAAGCCGAGAGCTGCCTTCTCTCAGAGTACAAGTTCAGCAGGTAGCGGTAAGCCCTTACCCTGCCTCACCCTCCTTCCATTGAACAAAACATTTCAAACAATTGAGTGTGTTGGATCCAACTATACAATGCCAGTGCTTCTACAGTTTAAACGTGACACGAGTCTTGGAAATGTACTTGTAAATGAATTATTAAATATTTTGTGTCCAGCATCTGCGGTCCCAATACTTTGGAATTCACTTTTTCATTAGACTGAACTTCAAATAACTAGATTTTAGTGTTCGAATCACGATCGGGTATAATAAAGAGTGTTTTTTTTTCTTAAAATACTTATGATTCTCCTTCAACGCAAATACGGGAACATTTAACAAAATTTTTACCTTCCTCATTTATTTTACATTGGAGTAAATACGCGGATAGGTGTAATGGGAAGTAAGACATAGCGCACAAAATATATCAGTAATTAAAATTAAATATTTAAGTTGTAAAGGTTGCATTTATTTTTACATTTTGTTGTCAAATTAATATAAACAAAATATACAAGTGATATGCTACTTTATTAAATAAAAAAAAGAAAGTTAAAAGCATGGAAAATGCAATAAAAAGAGTTTACTAAGTATATATTTGGTATCAGTAATACCCCCTTATTTTAAACACTGGAATTATTATATTCAACATTATCTTATACTAATACCTGCCTCAGTGGCATAGTTAGCTAACGCACTAGTTTCATGTTGAGCTAGACTGCCGAGAACGGGCATACCGAGGTTCGAATCTCACTCGGTTGAACTGGGGTGATTTTCCCCAAATAATTTTCCACTCTCCCTCCACACAAATGTGGGTTCACGTCCTCTATATCCAACCTTCTCAAATCCTAGCCCATAAGCGTATTTAGTACTTAAGCATATAACCCGAATGGGTAGTAAGACGGTGGTACTAAGTATCAGTATTATTATTTTATATTAATGTGCAATGGGAGTTAATAAATCGGTTTTAAATCAGGTTATAATAAAATCAAGTCTGAAAATGAAGCTTATCCCCCTAAATGTGCTATTAGGATTACACAACAAAAAGCTCATAATGTTTTGTCCAATTACACTTGTCGAACACCTTCTAGTGTCTGTATGGAAAATTAAATATCTCTTAATTTTTGTAAAGGGGAATAGAAATCAATATTTAAAAGAAAAACTTTGAAAACTTTTCCAGTATAAGATTATTTTACTATAGTATAACACAATTTTCATACAATTAATAATTGCAGATTTTCTTAAAAAATAAATATTTATATCACAATAAAAGAGTTTACTAAAGGGAGTAAAAGTGTTGACAGTACAAAGTATGTTAGAAATGTTATGAGGTAAATCGTAGACGTGAATGTCCGAATGAATAAAGTAACACTTTACTAAACAAGAGCATATAAATGAAAATAGCAAACGACATTACATGACGGCCTTCGAGGTAACGAGCATCCAGCAAGACAAGAACACCAAGGAGGTAGGAGGTTGTGTGCGCATTCGTATCGTCTATGAATGTGGGTATGCGCATGCGCAGATGACGACACTAGTTGTGAGCCGAGACTCGTGAACAAATGTTCTCAGCGTAGCCTGTGGTGTTTTCGTTGATCAGTGCAAAGGACACCTGACACTTCCCCTCGAGTCAGGGATCCCGAGAAGAAATAACATCCTCATATCTTGGCAGCCATCCCAGATGATTTTGTCCACCAATAATGCGTTGATCTTGGCAAAGTCTTGGTCATAAAATCAGCTACTTGCTCAGTCGATATGTGACTCACAGTGTCCCTGACAAAATGGTAGCGGATGTCAATGTGTTTGCTCTTGGAGTGGAATATTGGGTTCTCGGCAAGTCTCAACGAGCTTTGGTTATCACAATAGATTGATAGATCTGCCAACTCGTCAAGGCCCAACTCAAGAATAAAACTATGGATATAAATGGCCTCTTTAACACATTCTAATAAGGCCATATAATCGGCTTCTGTAGTGGAGAGAGCCACCGTCCTTTGTTTCCTAGAGTCTCAAGAAATCAGGCTTCCGTTGAACATGAAAGATAGCCTGTATAGGATCGTCTATTCTCAGCGCAATTACCCCAATCGGCGTCTACAAACCCTTTCATTTTTTCAGGATCTGTTCTGTAGTTAAGTCCGATATCGGGTGTCCCCTTCAGGTACCTGAGAACCCGCTTTGCTGTCTTCCAATGACTTTCCCTATAACAATTTTTGAATTGGCCAAGGTAGCCGACAGCGAAAGCAATGTCAGGCTAGGTTGATATGAACAGGTAAGTAAGAGCTCCTACCAGTTCACGATAAGGGAGCATCTCGTCTTCATTTGGTCCCTGACTTCCCTTCAGTTTTGCACATGGGTCGATAGGTGTATTTACTGGTTTACAGTCGGTCATGTTAGAACAAGCAATAAGTTCCCATACATAACATCTCTGTTGTAAAGAGATGTACATATCACCCTGGTCAATCTCAATGCCCAAACAACACTTCGCGTAACCAAGATCCTTTATCTCAAAATGCTTACCCAGCTCCAATCCTAGGTCAGCGATTGTTTTTAGATTTTTAGACCAATTAGAATATCGTCTATGTATATCACTATCAATGTCACGTCTTCCCCTGAACCGATTTGGAATAAACACGGATCAGATTTTGTGGGAGAGGCGCCAAGTTTCTCAAGGGTTTTATCCAGCTTGTTGTACCAGCTCCTGCCCGCTTGGCGCAACCCATACAAGGACTTTTCAGAAGGCACACTTTGTTACCTTTTCTGAATTCGTTCAACATGATCCTGGCCTTGTTTCCGGTCGAGCTATTACCCTCGGACTGTATGATGCTTTGTAATACCTTCTCATAATCTTTCGGAGTCTTCATATGGAGTTCTTCTTCAAATTCGCCATTCAAGTAGGCTGTAGTGACATCAAATTGTCTAACCTTCATGCCGAAACGCACTGCCAGGGATAATATGAGACGAATGGATCCGATTTGTACCACGGGTGCAAAAGTCTCTGAAAAATAAATGCCAGGTCGTTGGTTGAATCCTTGTGCTACCAACCTTGCCTTCTTCATCTCAATCGCGCCATCGGGTTGTGATTTGTTGCGCAATACTATGCGGCACCCGATGACTATTCCTGGTTCAGGTCGATCATCAAGCTTCCATGTATTATTTTTTAGAACAGATTTCATCTCACTTATGATAGTTTGGAACCAATCTGAAGCATTAGGATCCATCATTGTCTGATTCATCGGCACTTCAGAGATGAAAGTTTGCTCGACCTCCTCAACGATTTCAGTTTTTTCAGGGACACCAGGGTGATAAATCTTCTTCGGCCTTCCCCTCGAGCCTGTCCTTACAAACTTTGGTCAACCCCGTCCTCTTGGTTGATGTGGGGTTTGAGCTTCGATTATGTCATTGTCGTCATCCACTTCGCAAGGAATGTCGTGTTCGACATCCAGAGCGTCGACGGGTACGAGCGGCTCTGCATCAAGGCCGAAGGCACGAAAGTTCTGTTTTTGCTCAGAGTCATCTGAGGCCGACTTCAGATTTTCTTCCTCTTGTGGAGGATTTTGTTCGATGTCTAGGTGATGTTGATCTTGCTTTGAGCAGTCGTCTGTTGAAGTTTTAGAACCGTCAACATCTGCGTCATCATTGTCCTTGAGCTCGTCTTCTATGAATTTTACATCACGGCTGATAATTACCTTCCTCTTTTTCGACGACCAAATGCGGAAGGCTTTTGATTCATCCGAGTATGGTTTAAGACCATTTAAACTTTTGGTGGGTGAGCGGTTTCGTAGGTAGTTTGAGGTGTTGATTGTCTCAACCCAGAGTGAATTTGGCAATTTGGACTCCATCAACAAACATCTGGCTGCATCGAGAAGCGTACGGTTTTTCCTTTCAGCTACACCATTCTGTTCCGGGTTATGAGGAACAGTCAGTCTTCGCGCGAACCCTCGCTTCTTCAAGTATTGATCAAACTCTAGGCTTGTGTACTCTTGACCATTATCAGATTGTAAGCACTTGACCTTTATGCCTTGTTGATTTTCTATGAGGATTGCGTACTCCACCGTCACGTTGAAAACCTCAGCCTTTGACTTCAGAAACCTCACTTCACACCATCTCGTGGAGTCATCGATAAACTCGACTTAGTACTTTGCACCTCCTAGAGAACTTGTCCTCATCGGCCCGCATATGTCCGTGTGGATGAAATCAAATAATTGTGTTTTTCGTTCAGACCTCTTAGGAAACGCGGTCCTCGACATTTTCCCCTTCGAACATACATCACAGTTTGATTTAGTCATTGTTTGTGTGAGTTGCACTCCAGTCACGACCTCTTTGCGTTCAGCGTCTACGATGTCTCTCGTTTTCGCGTGTCCGAGTCATTTGTGTAATAATTTGAGCAGAACTCTAACCTGTTTTTGAGGGGGGTATGCGGTACGAGCGTCTTCAAACTGGCGCACATAGTGTAACGATGTTCCTAACGCCAACAACATCTAACACCAACCACCCTGTAATATGGAGCTTCAACACTAACCAAGTTTAGCGTGGCTCCTCTCCATCAGATGGGACGCTAACATACACCACCGAAACATCCTCTCCCGCGGCCTGAACGAGTTAGACTGAAGCGAGACACTAGTCAACGCCTCGCTCGTAATCGATGCCGGGCCAGTATGAAACTTGAACTCAACTTGACCAAGCGTATTTACTGTTCCGGCCCGAGGGTGTTCTACTATCTCCGAGAAATCACTGGGCTGTCCGCTCAACTTCCAGAGCGCTAGTCTTCTCCCTTCCTTTTGTTCTATGTATCTACCCTCCTTCCCCCCTCTTCTGAGAATACGTTGAGACTATTTTGTACTATAAAATGGCTAATGAGGGTTGAAGCGACACTCATTGTACCACTGGCTTAGACAAGGTGAGGGCGCCGGTGTAATACTAATTCTTGGGAAATATTCTTCAAAATTCATTTTCGGTTTACATTATGGGGAGAGAACACGTATTCAAAATTACCTTTTGGTGTTATTAAAACTNATTCAAAATTACCTTTTGGTGTTATTAAAACTCTCTGGATGGGTTCTCTAAATTGGTTTTAAAGCGGTCGAACCGCTAATTTATTAGGTTAGTCTACAGGGAGAAATCCTGGTTAACTTGAGTACTGCTTGGGTACTAGCGGCGCGCCCTTATCTTAAACGTTAGGTCACTATGCGGTTACCTTGGAATTTTCTAGGGGTATTGGAAATTACATACTCCCGTACTAATTACGAAGACTGTTTCGTATCCCATTATTTATGGTAGGTTTTTTTATATGAAAAGATATATGAGTGTTACGGCAGGTTGCGTAACTCATCCTAGTGATTGGAATTAATCTGTAATGTTAAAATATGCATTGCTACTTAGGGTCTGGGTTCAACGGCTATCGTTAACGTCTATTTGGTACATAATTTAACCTCTATCGTATTCATGTTTTTTTTTAGTATCTAGTGTTAATATTTATAGGCTCTCTATTTTTCTTACATAGTGTCGGACGTCTGTAGCGTCTTTGTATATTGTTTACTAAACTTCAGCCATCTAGGCTATTTGAATAGTTCGCGCCTTTTGGGCGGGCTGTTTAAATTTAAATCTCACGGCTTTCAGGCCAATTATTTCCCCTGAGAGGGTTGCAAATATTATAAATGTTTGTGACGGCTGAGTTTATGTTTTGCCGCATTGATCATAGGCTCTTGATGCCTGTTTTCAGTGATTCTTTGTACCTGCTCTACCTTTGTTACGTTACCAAATTGTAATAAAATATTATCTTCTCTTGTGAACCCATGATTGTTCTTTCATATGCACCCTTCCTAGTGGTGGGCGTCACATTAGTATAGATCCCCAATTCTGTCAGCATGTAGTTCGAGTTTCCTTCTTACACGCATTTTTCTTCAAAAATAGCATCAAAGCCTCGGTCGGTAATCTTACTGACAGATAAAAGCTTAGCCCTCAGATCTGGCACGTGCGATGCGTCGGTCACTATGAAGTTTTTCTTGTTGCCCGATACATTGGAGGTAAACAATAACGTTCCTTTTTCCGGAAATTTCCGTCGACATGTTGTTCGCGAAATTTAACTAACCGCACTTCTCGACGTTGATTTCGCGGAAATTGCCCAAATCAAGGCACATATGAGTCGTAGTACCACTATCGAGACACCATCTATGGTTTTGCACTGATGTCTCGGCAAGAATGAAAACACACGTTTCCAATTTCCGATGTTTTTTTTGTTTTTTTTTGCCATTGTACCAACAATCAGACTTATGGTGTCACCGGCTTTTTGCAAGTGTAACATCGCATTTTATCTCCGGATTTTTGCAATTTGAAATCACCTTTGTTTTCGCTCGGTTTCCTTTTTGAAAAATTTTGTTTACCACTTCTGTTTATGAACATAGCATCCGACGTTTCGCCGCGCGTATTAGTTTTTCGAGCATCGTTATTTTCGATGATCTTAGCACGTAGGCCCTCCGGCGTTAGTAGCTCATCACACGATTCGATCGGCACCTGAAATTTTCGAATGTCGAAGGTAAACTATACAGAAACATAATGGCTAACTGATCTGGATGTATGTCGATGTCCATGTCACTTAACTTGTCGACGGTGTCAAAGAACTCGTTCAGGTTGTCGGGTATGTCTATACCGTCCGCCATCTTGTGTAAAGTCAATCTCTTCAAAAGTGTTGCTTTCCGGGCCGGACCTCGGGACTGATAAATTTCTTGCAACCTCGTCCACATGGCACGCGACGTGTCACAGTTCTTTATATGTTTAAGCTCGTTTGGAGATATTGACAAGATTATGTCCGATCTTGCCTTCTGATTGTTTCTTTCCCATTCTAGCACCTTGGAGGCATTTTCGTTATCAATCGGTTCAGGATTTGTATGTGTGCCTATAACAAATTCCCAAATGTCGTTTTTCACTAGAACGGCCTGCATTTGCGGTTTCCACATGTCGTAGTTTTGTTTGTTGAGCCATTCAATTCTTGCCGTGTTCGTGTTCCTCGTGGTTAGTGGCGGTTTCACACACGCTATGATCTGTGAGTCACAGTTCAATTTTTAATTCGTAAATTGTACTTATTTTGTTCGCGCAACTGGGCCCATAACTTGTTAAAAATGTGATGAGGTAAATCGTAGACGTAAATGTCCGAATAAACAAAGTAACACTTTACTACTCAAGACAATATAAATGAAAATAGCACACGACGCTACATGACAGTCTTCGAGGTAACGAGCATCCTAAAGACAAGAACACCAAAGAGGTAGGAGGTTATGTGCGCATTCGTACCGTCCATGAATGTGGGTATGCGCATGCGCAGATGACGACACCAGTTGTGAACTGAGACTCGTGAACAAATGTTCTCAGTGTAGCCTGTGGTGTTGTCGTTGCTCAGAGCAAAGAACACCTGACAAAGTATATGAAAAATACTCTTTAACTATACCCAAATATTGTTTTAACCACAGCTATGGTTATTAAGTGTTTGATATAAAAATTAGCTACGAAAGTAAAGAAAAAAGTTTCTGATTATGTAGTTTAGATAGGTTTGAAACTAAAATTATGATCATTATAATCAAAAAATCAATACAATAATAATATAGAAATAAGATTCAACAGAAATTTGATTAAAATATGTGATAAACTAATTTGGAAATTGAAATATTTCATAATATTCTGGCCACTTAGATTTTGCAATATAATAAATCGAGCTTTGACGTTTTTAGCTATAACATCCTTACTGTATTGGTGAATATCCAGCTGTCATAATTTTGAAAATTCCTTCGTGTACAATCCTAAGCTAACCATGGCAATCACAGCTCAGTTATTGCAATTGATAAATAAAACATCTTGGAAGGAAAATATTACTTAGTCTACAACCTGAGTGCACAAACGATCGCAATTCCAGGGCGACCGTCACACTCCATTGACAATGCATATTTTACCTAAGCACGTTCATAGAAACATGTATGAAAAAAAGAGCATCACATTCCACCAACGAGCATAAATTAAATAATAGACCCTTTTACAGAAACATATTAGTTATGAAGCATAATTATTATCCAAAGAGAATCATGGTCACCAAGTTAAGTCACCTGAATTGGTTTATTTTAATTGTTGTGTCGCTCCTAGATATGTGATAATAGCTATGTATTTGTAGATCTATTGTATCCAATTTAAGATAAGGTTTAATTTGTGTGTTGATTTACTTTTAGTACTTTAGATTTTTTTACTCTGCCTTTACAAATTTAGTGTTCCAAATGTCTTACTACAGTCCTATTTTTATAAAAAGGGCCTTTTAGAAAGTAGTTTTTTTTTTTGCTATCAACATCAATAACATTTTCTATTTTGTTATTTTTGTTAGCACCGTGTCTTAATATCCGTTCAAGTTAAACGCTTTTGTACTACTAATTACGCTAATATGTCAGAGATGAGGGAGGTTTAATTAGTATAAAGTGCACCCACAATTGGAACATATCGAGTTTTTATAGCTTAGGAAATTTTAGAGATTCCTTCCATTTCCCAGCAGTAAATTTTCGAATTCCAAACGTTCTAATATTTATGGTTGTGTGGGATGGTCCTTTCATCAAATTGGCCAATTTAAATATTCTTTAATGCATAAAAGTATATTTTCTTTGGAAAGATGGCAATTTACTCTCATTCCCAAGCCCCTCCTTAGCTTCCACAATTCTAATTTTAAATTTTAAGACTTATTTAGTTATTTTATATGATATTTTATGTGGTTACCAAATGTCAACCTAACCACATCATAAAGAATGCTCTATTTTGGATGTATACATTTTAAGCGCTACCATTTCCTGGGCTTCAATTTTTAAATTCCATTTGTTCAAGAGAGTAGGAAACGTGAGAAAATGCTAATGTTCTTGCAGATTTTTTATCAATTTTTCTTGTCAAAATAAATAAATAAATATCGCTCCAGTAGAAATATATAGTTTAATTTCCTTCACTTGGTGATATAAACAGTTGTTGGAATATTTGTCATAAGCATAGCGGCATTAGATGAGAATTATTTTAAATGAATTAACGTAAACAATGTATTCCTATCTAGTGACTCAAAACCTATTTTATTATTAAATTAAATGGCGACATTTCAAGCTGAATTCTCTATAAAATTTTTATTTATATAGCTTTGTAAATATTTTGAGGGGACAATCACTCTCTATTTTCCAAACCCTCATTTTAAAATTTAATAATTCAGGCCTTGCTACTGTTTGAGTTGGTCTTTAAACCCACCTGACTTATGTCAATCATCTAACACTGTAACAATACAATCTTCGTATTGTACAATTACTACCCCGCCTAACCTGATATTACACGTTCAGTCGCTTAAAGCATACTACCCGCTCCCAAAAAAAAAAAACCTCGACGTATCCTACAATAGTAAACTTCACTATTGTAGCCCAATGTAGCCCCAACAATCATACATCAAATTAGCGTTCTTAAATATTCATTATCAACTGTCTACTTAATATACTGTTCCTCACGTACCTTCTGATCTTCAAGCTGGCTTACACTACATTACACTGGCTGGCACTACATTACTACCCAGTCAAAACCACCAATGTAGAAGCGTGGGGCGACAACGACTTGAGAAGTCCGTATTCGACGATCTACCCGGCCCGATAATAATATCAACACTGGGCGATGTTTTCTAAGAGTCCAGGCGCCAAATCAACAAGCCCTGTATTGCCCCCTGGCGGAGGGATAAGGAAACCCTCGCCGGACATCGGATGTTT
>CABEEJ010004586.1:0-32876 GCA_901482245.1 Timema douglasi
CCCCCCCCTCTCCTCATCATTACGTATTCAAATGTATTCATATTCTCTCCCTTCTCACAACGCGTGTGCAGTATCATTGTTTGCGTTATGTTTGTGGCGTGTATGTATGTATGTGTGTGTGTGGGTTTTGATGGCGTACAACTCTAAACTCATTTGCCTCATTTCCCTCCTCTTGTTCCTGGTTTGAATTTCGATGAATTTATTAGTCTCGCTTCCACGGTCCTGTGTTTCCATGTTTCATCCTGTAAACGTTTCAATAGCAGTCGGATGTTCAATCTTCATATGGCTGGACGTTGCGCAGAACGTCTCACAAGTCAAGCTAGTGTTGAGCTATTTTAAAAATGTACTAATTTTGTTTTGGAACAAATTTGTACGTTTATAGTTTTAATCAAACTTTTGTTCAGAAATAAATATTGTAAAGAGCCTTTTCCAATATTTTCATTACTATATAAAAAAAATAATACTTTTATAAATTTACCATACCGTACGAAATTTCTAAATTTGAAATCTGAATCCAAAGTTAAGATTTACGATTATTAATATTTGAAATATTCGAATCGTATTCAAATATTTCAAATCCAAATAAATTGCAGATTCAGATTCGATGTAGCGTCGTTCGAAATTCTTATTTAAAAGTCAAACTTTTGGATAATTTAATTTTATATAGAAACCAGCTTTGATTCGCCATTAAGATATACTACATGATTTCATCATCACACATGATGTAGCTTATTTGCTAAATTTCTATATTCTATTTTAATGGATCACGACTTAAACGGAGTTTTTCTGGTATTAATTATTTTATGTGAATCTCTTATAAAAATAATTTAGCATAATACTTGGTTTGGATTTAATTTTAAACTTCATAAATCATTTAATTCTGATTTAATTCAAAAGTTAAAATATTGGCTTTGAACAGGCTTAATATTTATTGAAATAAAAATAGTTTATTAATACAATTTACAATTTCAATAAACTTTCGTAAGTAAGACTTATATTAATTTTGTTTGCATTACAATAAAAATACCAGATAAGGCCCCCAACAATGTATATTATAGAATAACGCTATGTTAATCGAAATATTACAAATGTTTCTTCAAAAACATAAAATGTTAAAACTAATTCGAAGCTCTCTTGAGCACTCTTGATAAAATGGCTTATTTTGCCCAAACATTGCATTGTTATTAATTTTTGTTTATAATACGTCTTAATGTTCGCTAGGGTTCCTGCATTAAATTACATTAAAGTCTTAGGGTCGAGTAAGGTAAGATTTTAGATAAAATGTATCCATATTTTCTGTGAAAGGTGATTGAGAAAACTGTCAAGGGAATATTTTCCAAAATACAATTGGCTCCAATTCAACCAATTCAAACCCCAACAGTAGATTGTAGACTGATGATCACATTGAATACAATTTAAACTATAATGTAGGCCTAAATTTGTAAACAAAAATATAATGTTTTGCTTAAATGTGATAAATAATAAAATTTAAATAATTTTAAATCCACACTTACGCCACATCTATGCCGCACCGGAGCCCTACAGTTATTTAGTTAGCCACTAAAGTTCACTGTGGGGATTTATGAAGATTTTATGAACAGCATAAATCAAGCGCCGAGACCTCGAGGCTGTGTATTTATGTTGTCTGCAAAACACGGAACTACGGGGGTGACGTATGAGGCATAGAGGCGAAAGTTTTCTTCTTACGTGAAATAAGCCCATAAACATAAGAAGTAAAGTATACAGTAGCTGGAAACACGTTTCATTTTATACAATTACCAGTGGTATAAGATAATAATGTAATATTATTGGCCGAGTGAATTGAGGTTTGGTTTTAACTTGACCATTTAGCATTTCGTCTGTCTGTTTGTATAACAAATATGTAGACTAATTTAAACGAAATTAGTAAGGATATTATTTGAATATAGACCAAACTATGTAAAGGAGGCCTTCATATATTATAATTCTGATTATAGATTTAAATATGACGGCCACAAAAATTGTTTTTAGTTTAATAGCTCATCTCAAGTGATTATAGTTTAGAATTCTAAGCAAGTATTTGGGAACAGACAATATTCCTCCACGAGAATGAACTAATTTCCACAGAAAACCATCTTTATTTCCTCTTGAAACAAAAACAATTCTCCGTTTGATTAGCAATGACTATCAACATGTCTCAAGGCCATACATTAAAAAGAAACTCGGTAGCTATCTATCTCAATGCGTGCGTGAACACCCATGGACAACCGATATTTCTTCAGCTCAAGATTTAATCATCAAAATATAAACTACCAGGGATCAGTAGCATTTACCCGTACATGACGGATTCTTTACAATAAATATTGTTTACAATGAAGTTTTAATTTAATGTGCAATAATCAATGTACAGTGTTACTCTGTTTAGTTGTATGATGTATTTGTTATTCACTTTCGTAATTAAAATCAATGTATGTTTCATGGTGTAAGCTTTATCGAAAATTCGTTGCTTGTTCTCATCTATACAAATATTATTTATTAAACAACCCTGAAAAAATACTTAGCAAAGTTTAGTCAGAATTTGCTGCAAAATCCTATATCATATTATCAAAACCGATTAAGGCCCTTGGCCCTGCCGAGTGCAAGTCTAAAACCTATTTTAGGGGATGGTGGGTGGGAGGGTGAAAGCATGGCGTGGCTTCACAACCAACCAAAGTATTTATCCGCGCCAACAAGAACAAATGAATCACGGAAACCGTAGATAGCACTAGCTACCGGACGGACAGGTCTTGAGAAAAATCATACGTTTGAAAAATATATCAGTTTTATTGAGAACGAGTGAAAATTGTTATGTTAATATTTTCAACACCTCTTCTAAGATAGTGTATCGATGTTTATTAGCTGTTACATTTTCTTATTTTTTGTTATGAAGCCGGCAGTTTCTATTGAAAATGCCAATTTTTTAGATTTTTGATCACTGTTAAAATTACATAGGTGTGTATATAAAAAAGTATAACTTAATCAACATACTTCTATTCTTGAACAAACCGTATCCGGAAAGAAAATTGCAAAACAATTGAAATTCTTGAAGATAACCGTCTGTTCTCATGGCTCTGCATTCCCACATCAAATTAAAAGGACCAATCGCCATAAATAAAAATAATAAAATTGCAAAATGTTATCAATATTGACTGCAAGAATATATGTTTGCACTTTATAAAAGGCCATCCCAATGAAAACTGGACCCTATATAACCTCCTGGAAACATATCCTGCCCTAATAGCTTCAAAAAAAAAATGGTATCTAAATGACCCTAAAACAAATAGAATATTAATTCAAACTGCTTCCATTTAAATATAATTAATACCAGCTGAATAAAGAAGCGTAATAATAAATCTTGTCTATATAGGGTGATTCACTCGCTAAAGACACCAAACTTTTGTCAATACAATTATTGTTTATGTTAGTTTCCGTGAAATTGCCTTAATACGTATACATAGGATAACTGATAGATATATTTAAAACAAGATGGAGTCACAAGGCACTCCTCAGATGTCAGCATGAGGTATATTGAAAAATATTTTGGAGACCGAGTAGTCTCAAAAATCTTTGGCCACCAAGATCTCTAGATTTAACACCACCCGATTTTTTTCTGTTGGGGTTGTCGAAGCAAAGAGTGTACAGAAATATTAAACCTTGCACAATTACAGTCCTTAAAGAACCTTTACGCCATTTTCAGAATTATCTGCGAGCAGATTATGTTTCAAACAGTTCAAGGTGTGTGTGTATATACATTTTCATGACAAACTATGAATAAATAAAGGTTATATCGACAAAAGTATAAAGAGCCTTTTGCAAACGAATTACCATCAATGATTTCTTTTTTTCCATCGTACGGTACATATGACCGAGAGGGACATGGCATCCAGGTTCAGTCATCTGTGTGTAGACTATTAGCTGCTCTAGTGGCACAGAATATTGACCAGGGTACATAATAGGAAGTGGCCTACACGTCGTACCCACAATGAGAGGATGTGATGATAGTAGTCATAAAATTGTAGAACCGGTTTGATTATTAACCTAACTTAAGCCAAATTAACCAAATAGTCCAGGGAATAGAGATATATTATTTTACAAAAGGTCAAATAGTTCTGATTTTTTGATATGTTATATAGGTTGGTCTCGTGGCTTAGAATCCAAGTTTCTGACCTCCCCGCTCTTGTGCGTTCGCTGTGGCGTGCCAAAAACCGACGAAATTCGGGTTATTTTTCAGTTTATTGGTCATATCGTTTTACCAATGCATTTTAGAGAGAAAATTTGTAATTAAAAGTTGTAGAATAATAAATTTTCTACAACCTTTATATAAAAAGTTATTTTGTAAAACTATTATTAAAGAGTTACGCAGCATCAAAGTTACAAATTTTTCATAAAATTGCTATTTTTTAAAAAGTTTAATCGATTTTTTTAAATTATATCTCCAGAACGGTACGTCATGGAGAAAAATTTCTTGAATAACAGTTGTAAGACATTAAATTTGCCATAAGATTAAAACCAAAAAAATATTGTCTTAGAGTAAACAAAGGAACTACGCTGCTTTGAAGGGTTATAAGGTGAATATTTACACTATTTTGAGTATAGCTAGGGGTGTTAGTTAAAAGAGTTTCTTTATGCAAAGCCAAGCAACTTTAATGAAAAATAAAATGCACAATGATAGTTTTTTTTAAATTTAGCACTGCTTCTTACTACCCGTTCGGGTTAAACACTTTAAGTACTAATTACTCTAATGGATTAGGAATTGGGAAGGTTGAATTAGAGGAAGTGAACCCGCATTTGCGTGGAGGAAGAGTGGAAAGCCATTTAGGAAAAACCACCCCCCAGTTCACCCGACCGAGATTCGAACCTCGATCTCCCCGTCCTCAGCAGTCGAGCTCAACACGACAAGCGCATTAGCCAACTACACCACCGAGGTGGGTCACAATGATAATAGTATAGCAAAATAATAAGAATAAATTTTTATTATTATGTATATATCTGTGTATAATAACGGTAGTAACAATAATACTTACAATTTAGAGAATTTATAATTTTCTACGTTTAGTTTTGTGTGGCTTCAAAGGCTCAGCTGGTTCCTTCTCGACTTGTTCAATCAGCAGTTCAGTTGGATCGTCTTCTTCATTGTCATTAATTATGATGTCCACTTTATTGTCACAGGTTTGTCCACAACAGTTTTTACAAATTATGGAGCACTTGAGACCGGCCTTTCTACAACTGCAAGCCTTAGTGCATCCTTTACTGCACTGACAGAAAATGTAGGTCAGGATTGACTGAGGAGCTGGATATGTGGTGGTTTTAATAGGAACAAGTCATTACTGTCCTTCCTTCATCCCCAATCCAGAGGATTTTTCAGTTGGCCCATCTATGTCTGAACTTGGTGATAGGTGCGGAAGACATGGTAGATAGCTGCATCCTGTGTCGGTGACAGCTTTGAAAGATTTAACTTGCTGCCAGTAGCAGATTTGGAGAATAGCTGATAGCGCAAAGCATCTAATGTTGTTGCCCTGTCACCACCATACAGAGCAAGAAGTATACTCTCTCGTACTTCAGAAATGGTTGAAACACTGGCATTAGGATCCCTAAAGATCCTTGCAAGTTCATGCAATGCTGATTTGTTCTGAAACAAAGTGCATAATTTGGTTTTTCCAAATCCAAACAAGGACTACGTGGTGTCGCACCCACTCAAAGCGTGAAGAAGTAGATTTTCAGGTGCTGAGTAGTTGTAGGATTACGTGGAAAATAAATGGTCAGGAGCATCACCTCTTCCTGGTTTTCGGAAGTAAATGGGGAGATCTTGAGCCAAAGTTGTCAAGAGAACTAGCAAATCAATATACTACCAGATGATCTCCACAGAATCATACTCTGTTGCGAGGGATATAACAGATTTTACAATAAGCACATCACCGTCTTCCACTGCCTGCTTCACAGTTATATTATCTTGAATGAGTGTTTCCTTTAGGAGTGAAATAAAGCGAAGTTTGTTATTTTAGTTCTCTAGGAATTTTTCCTATGGCACTTGAGCGATTATTGACCCATCAAAAATGACATCACTTGAAGCATTCACATGACACCTTCTGTACCTTCCAGTACTCTTAGTACCTCTCAATTCAGGAACAAGAGAATAACCATCAAAAATGACCACAACGTTTGCTCCATAATGATCACGAACGAATTTAACGTAGCTGTAAGTTCTATTCCATAAAACCTTGTGGGGAAGGAACCCACCATCTACCACTGCAGTTCGATTGGGTGGAAGCTTGGTTGTGTTTGGTAATGATGAAAATGCTGAGTATAGAGATTATTTTGTACCCTTACGCATCCCGTCTTCTGAAAAAAAAAGGGACATTGGGTAATAAGCCAGTTCATATTTGAAAAACTCTTCCAAATCTTTCGGTGTCTGCTTGGCAATGCAAATTCTCTGAAAAAGTGTCAGACGGTCAATTGTCACTTTAATATCCCCTACTTTCAAAAAGTTGATCTTAGATGCTAATGTCACCATCTTGTTGCTCCCTTTCAATTTCAAAGATCCAAAATTACCACCAACGATACTGGAAACTGCTGCTATCCCAAACGCTTGTGATAAGTGGCAATTAACTTTTTCGCTGCCTACAACACCATAACTAATTGATACAACCACATCAATCACTGGAAAAGGAGAATGTGTCGACAGCAAATTTTTCATCTTTCCCACATCTCTGTCGTTTCTTTCCATGCGGGTTCGCCTCATATCAATGTGTTATTTGGATATAACTTAACTTGTGTCTGTATATTTTTCTACTTCTACACAAATGTTCTGAAGGCCTACCATACCCAATGTCCATCTCATAAGTACGATTTCAGACATTCCTCGTCCATGAGTGAGTCCACCAATACTTTTCATATTCTTCATCATGGTTTACTCAATGGTCATGTCCGACCATATGCCTAACCAAAACTTTTCTGATCTCCTAATGGTAACGTAGCCTTTTGTTTTGATTCGGATATACTATTCAGGGTCCATCCTTTCCTGCAATTTGCACATATCTAGGAGTGAGCGCATTTAGCGTAAAATAAATACCCGGCTGCGTGAAAGGATGGAATCATTTGCTTCACAGTCTGAATGTGGAGTGACCAATTAATTACCCATACTTTCTGCTTCGATTAACTTTTTCACCAGTGTCACCATTTTCAAATACTGTATCCATAGCTGTGCAGTAGGCCCATTACTTTGCAGATGAACTAGTGCTTCATGAAACTTATTCTCAACCCTTTAGAACTACTCACTTTTGTAAGCTGTTAGTACAACAGACCGGTCCAAGTGTGTAAGTTTTCCAACACAGCTCTATCTTCCTCTGAAAAGTCAATTCTTTCGACAACCAAAGTGGCTAATGCCTGGAGAGCCAATAAATGTGCTCTCATTGCCCTGGAATAAGCATGCCCAGACATGATTTTTGTGATGCTGTTTTCAGCAAAAATACAGGCAAACAGATCTTTTAGACCACTCCCAGCCATTATTACTCCAATAGCTTCCATAAAGGACATTAATATATGAAACCCCCCAAGTCTCACAATGACGTTATCCAATTCAGGGGTTTTACCACTGTGAAGAATTACTTTTGCCTTTATATAAAGGGGATGATCGTATGTCACGAAACACGTTTTCTGATCTAAATTCTTGCATCCCTGGTTGGCCTCAAGAAGAGACGTGTACACTGTATAATGATGACTTGGAGGGGTATTGATAAAAGGTAGATAAACGATTTTTGAGCGTTTGCTTTCTATTTTAGAAGTTGCTTGCTCCATAAAACAGCTCCATCCAGGAAGAGACATGCTGGTCGATTTGCCATAGAGCCATATTATATCAGCACTAGATGATTTGATATCGTTTCCAATCAGGCAAAGAGTTTCAAGATCCTGAATATCAATGCTGCTCAAGCCACCAGCTTCATTCTTTTGAAAACTTTGCAGTTGGATCGTACCTGCTTGCTGGACAAGGTCAGATTAAGTTTTTTTTCAAGCTTTTCAAAGGTTTTTCAGCGGTTACAGTGGTTTCTGGAGTTATTGGCATAATTCCCCCTATTGCATGGAACGTATTGAGACCATCAAGGGTATTAACGTTAAAATCAGCATTATCAAAGATAAATTGCATAAATACATCAGTAGCTGATTTATCAATCAACTGAACGTTAGGTTGCAGTACCATTGACATCTCAAGTAGTACTGCCTTATGATGACTTGATGGAAAACAGAGAACAGATAGGATATCAATCAGTTGCCTTGACCCAAACTTTTTATATAAGTACACACTCACTCCTGTGAGCAGAGAGGATGAAAATGAACGAGGTCTAGCAGCTGAAATAACAGCATGCGATAGAGCGATACATTGTTTTGTCCATTTTTGCAAGGATCCCCTTTTATTAGTAATCACGACAGTTTGGAAAAATAATAGTAATGAATGTGGAATGACGTCATCAATGTCACTTAAAAATGTATCTGATGGAGGGTATTGTGTTGTGGTGTAAATTTGTGAGCGGA
Source organism: Timema douglasi (assembly GCA_901482245.1). Lineage (NCBI taxonomy): Eukaryota > Metazoa > Arthropoda > Insecta > Phasmatodea > Timematidae > Timema > Timema douglasi. Next base: position 8,545 of record CABEEJ010004586.1, read on the forward strand.
TGTCTTCCAGAATGATTGCTCAGGCGTTCTTCTTCGGGATCTTTCTTTCTGTTCTCATACCAATTATCAGAGAGAATTTTAAACCCTGTATTTTTTTAAACAAATAACTGTGATTTTGTTGGATATTTCTGCAATGATAATGTCACTTCCATATTTTTTAAAGAGACGATCTTTCACAGTTCTTATGTCTGGGCGGAGATCTCCTATTTGCTCCATCAGTTCTTGAAAAGAAAACTGACACTCATCTGAATTATCAGCAAGGTAGGCATATATGTTTTCCATCGCTTCTTCTACTGCAGTTGCAGGTCGATAACCTCTTTTTTCTCTAGTTGGTGCAGTTTTGCCATAAAACTTCTTTTGACATACTGCATGATACATAGTGTCAGCTGCCACAAGATCTGTCACACTTAACAGATTCTTTATCACTGTTTCTCCCCATACATCTCCCCTTTTTTGGGCAGCTGTCAAGACAGACTCCTTTAAAGTAGCCATCTGCACTATATGTACTAATATTCTTCTGGAAATCAGTAGTTTTTTCTGGATTTCAATAAACTCAGGAGTTATTTTTTCATTACAAAAAAAACTATGATCTTTGAACGTGAATGCGTCACCAGTTGATCGCGTTTGCGTAGACTGAGGACCACTTTTATCAGCACGACGAAGGTAAGCCTTGATCAATTTTTCGTTAATATAATTTATTTGGCAGGCACTATGTACACTTACCTGTTTCAAGGCTTTCAAATAATGTTTATTATTGAGCTGTTTTCGTTTTATGCTTGCTTCTAGTAGAGGTTTAATTCCTCTCTCTTTCACAACAACAACATCACCACTCACACTACCGTCACATATAAAGCAAGGAGGATCTGATGACGAAGAAGCCATCACTCTTGTATTACAATGAACAAAGTTATAATAAAATCACTCGCGGTTTACAAAAACGCACATGTTCCGATACGATGTTTATACACGACTGAGAGTGGTGTAGTGACCGTTGAGTTTGAATACTATGAGGAAGGTTAGAGGGAGGGGCGGAGGGGAGAGATTAACACCTGCTGGTGCCACTCTTACATTCTCCTTCCCCCTACGTTTTTTTTTACACAAGCACGCGCAACCTCTTGAATCGAATTCCTGTAATACAGGAGCGGAGCGTTTTTAACAATGTTTAAAATTTTTTATGAAACATTTGTATCTTTGATGCTACGTAACTCTTTACATAATAGATTTAAAAAAATACTTTTAAAACAAAAGTTGTAGAAAATTTAATACTCTACAGCTTTTAACAATACCTTTTCTCTCTAAGATGCATTGTTAAAACGATATGATCAATAAACTGAAAAAGACCGGAATTTCGTCGGTTTTTGGCGCGCCACAGCAAATGCACAAGGACGGGAAGGTCAAAAACTTGGATTTTGAACCACAGGACCAATCTATATAACATATCAAAAAATTAGAACTACTTGACCTTTTTCAGCCTCTATTCCCTGGACTAAAACCCTGGCGACTGTTGGGATCACTCTTCGTAAGGAAAAAATACCCACTGTACGAGCTGGAAATTGAACCCAGGACTGTAAAATATTTAGCTTTTATGAAAATAAAAACTATGTGAAAGTTCTTATATATATATATATATATAAACTAAAAATTTTCCAATTTTTACTTTCTCTCGATCCCTTGGATAGAGACGTGAGTTATTGTGATCGTAAACAACAAAAAAAACTAGAGGTTTTTATAAATGTCGAAGTTTTATGACGTCAATCTGTTTGCTTCATTAGAAGTCTTAAGAAAATGAAAGAGGGAGGAAAAAAAATCAAATTATATTTTTACTATGTATATTAAGGTCATCTCATTTGGAACGAAATGAAAAAGCATAGCACAACCTGGTGAAAAAAGGGTGGATCGGGGTTGAACTTAATTTGACGAAAGTAAGTAAAAGCAAAATGCACACTCTACAAACACATGTAGTGATACCAACATTCCAAGAAGAACACCTTGTAATTTGTACTTGGTAAAGCAGGCTGGGAAAGGGCTTGGGAAGGCAGGGAGGGAGGGATATTAATATTACAAGGTTGGTAATACGAGCCGGAAGTGCCCCACAGCACAACTTTAACTCTCCACCCTCCCCTCTTTACCCTACTCCTCCTCCAGAAAACACCCAAAGGGAGCAGGTGCTCTTAATGACACAAAGTCAGGACAAAGGACCCCTCGCGAACACAAATTCTGTTTTCAGGTATGGCGCGCGCGTAATCTTCCCCCGTGATGGCCACAGTTATTACAAAACGGACTTTCATATGCAAATTGTTTCGACACAAATGGTCGGTTATAATGTTTTGTTCCCTCTCTTTTGTGTAGGTTTGTTGGCTGGTCTGAGTGTTTTGAGTAGCTCGGTGGATGTTTTCCCCAGTGTTGCCAAAGGAACAATATAATTTACTGATGAAGCTCATTGATTCAGCCAGTAAATTAAATTGGTCTCTCTCTCTTGTCTACCACGTGATAGTGGATTGAGGCTTATGTTCGAAAAGCAACTACCCTGAAACGGAATGGTTTGTGAATATGGTTTTTTATTACTTCAAGTTGTCTTAAAAATTATAGTAGGTCTAGGATTTTAGTAACAGAATATTTTAAGAAATACTAATATATTATATTTTTGCGGTCAACATTGATATCATTTTACGATATTATTAGTGTTATTCTATAACTTTGATATCATCTATCAAAAGGGACCGTCTCAGATCACAAGACTTTACGCATGAATATATAAAATAAGATAGAGTAAATTTTGTAACTGTCAGTTACAAGAATATTGCCACACCTGTCTAGGCTTTTTTTTTAGCAACGCGTCTTACAACCCATTTGGGCTGTACGCCCTGTGCAGGCTATCTGTGTATACACAATAATGGATTAAGTGTGATGAAGGTATAATATAATGGAAATGTACGTTCAGAAAGCATATAACAAGTTAGGAAAAATCACTAAGTTGAACTTAGACATTCCCGTCACTGGAAATCCAGACCAGACAGAATTGACGTCTTAATCCATGCGACCACCGATTCGTGTGTTGTTTAGTTTGATAATATTTTTGCCCGTTTAAGTGGCCACATGGCTTAAGGCGTCACTATAGCATTAGATTAGACTGCCGAGAAGATCGTAGAACAAATCATGGACGGGTGTACTGAATTTTTTTCCAGAATGGTTTTCAACTCTCTCTCTAGATGCAAATGTGGGTACACTTCCTCTAAATATAACCTTCCTCATCCATAAACGGATAGTAGGACGCGGTGCTAAAAATATAAATAATAGACTCACTCGTATTGATATGGAGAGAGAATGATAAATCCACAATGACAAGTTACATTTTGCAAAAACACCCCCAATTCACCTAGCCGAGATTAGAAACTTGATCTCACTTCACCAGATATCCATTCAATTGCGAAATTGACGTTCATAGACTGTGTACCCCACAGTATGGGCTGATTTATTCAATAAACACATTTACAAAAATCGAAAATGTTAAAATAAAAAAGTATACCTATTTGCTTAAGTGACTATAAATGCTCACTATACTTTAAGGGGATTTTGGTTGAAAACAAATACATTATCTGAGAGTTGCTAAGTTATTGTAAGTTTTTTGTGGTAGATATTTTTTTTAGGGTGATATCATTATTAATATTATTAGCACCACGTCTTACTACCCGTTCGGGTTATACGCACTTACGCTAATGTGCAATGGTAGGGTGATTGTGAGATGAAATGAAGGACCTACAGTTTAACGTGGAATCCGAACCACGGTGGAGACCTGGCATTCCCCACATTCACAAGATGTCTTGTCAGAGGTGAAGGAAGGGTTTGGTAATCAGATAAATCTGTGCCGGGACCGAGGATTGAACCCCGGACGCCAGCATAGAAGTCTGACACCTTACCCCTAGACCACCAGGTCACCTGTAGGGTGATATCAATCAATGCCTGACACATCGGTGGGCACGTGGGTAAAGTCGTCATTATATCTTGTGTTATGGTTTACAGGTGAAAAAGAGGCCAGAATTTGAATCCAGATGGATATGATTTGTGTTTTCCCTCATTAGTTTTCCACTCTCACTCCCAACAAATGAGGATACACGTACTACCACGATTACACTATTACTAAGTAGGCCTACCTTCACAAATGACCAAAATAGTATTCGCATCCAACTCTAATTTAAAGGCCTCAATCAGCATCTGCGGATGTTACAATATTTCATAGCCATCATAACCACAACACCAGGTAGCTTATAACAGAATTAATTTAATTTAAATTAAATCCATAAAATTGAAGATAATATAATTCTATTTGAATTCAAACGTGTGGGAAGTATATTATACATAATATGTTTTGATGAACGTAAACAGGACGTGTTTATTTATTTTGTTTAAAATTTACTCTACACCAAGTACGCATTCACAGTTCTAGGAAAAGTAAATAATTTTGAAATTATTTTAGAACTTTGGTGAAAAGAATAAACTTTTTTAGTATTCTGATGAGAAATGATTATGAAAATACATTCAACAGCTGTTATATATGGTTGCATTGCAGGAAAACTTGATTCGCATCATCAATAATGTATGGTAGGAATTATGAGATTATACAATAAATTATATTAAATTATTTATTATATTAAGTTATATTATATATAAAAATTAAAATTTTTAGACAATTATTATTTGCAAAATCAGAACAAATACAAAAACAAAGATATATAATGTGAATGGACAATTTAAAATATTACATCAAAATAAAACATCTCATAAAGTATACTATTCACCATTGACTGATTTTTGTGGTTAAATCTATTTTGTAATACTACAATTTATTGCTACGGTATGAAATTTTAATATTAATCTATTATCAAAGTACTAAAAAAAAGAGTAAACATTGCTGCTATAATCCATTTGTGATTGTTTTTCAAAGCTCTAATAAAACCACAATCAAGAGTGTAGAAAGGAATATTTTCCAGGGGGTGTCCGCTAGGAATTTTACCATTCCTTTAGCTAATAAAAGTTTTATTACGTATTATAGACCCCACCTGGGTGTCCATCATATTGCAGGAGGATCCTGACCTCCTTAGCCTACCTTTTCCATGCCCTCGACCACAACAGAATACAACTAAAATTAAAAATGTATAGCTTTCTCTAAAGTTTTATACGCTCTTATATACAAATTTTATACTACCTGCTAATTTTATTGCGGATATCCACATCCGCACTGGTCTAACCATGCAGCTATATCCACCCAGGTTCAGAGCCTCAGGGACGTTTTAGGGTGGAGTAGGGGGTCAGTAGGAGTAGGGTGTTTTTCAACGGTGAACTTGATGTTTATATTATATGGCTACTTGACAAAGCTTCGTAATGAGAGGCAGGAGTGGTAACCATTTCAACACTGAGCGTGTCTAGCAGATACTTCCAAGGGGCGTTTTTTAATATATTTAAAATAAGACCCACCTCGGTGGCGTAGTTGACTAACGCGCTTGTAGTGTTTAACTCGACTGCTGAGGACGGGGAGATCGAGGTTTGAATCTCGGTCGGGTGAACTGAGGGTGGTTTTTCCTAAATGGTTTTCCACTTTCTCTCCACGCAAATGCGGGTTCACTTCCTCTAATTCAACCTTCCCAATTCCTAATCCATTGTGGTAATTAGTACTTAAAGCGTATAACCCGAACGGGTAGTAAGACGCGGTGCTAAATATTTAAAATAAGTTTTTTTTCCATGGTTACCATCATATTTCTATAAAACATTTGCACAAAAATTTAACTTATAAAATACTTCCCCCTAAATCTATAGGTAATATTTTTATACGCGAATTTGGGCGGATACAAATAACACAATGAAGAGAGACCATATTTGATAAAAAGGGCCTTTTATAAACTACATACTTTTTTGTTGTTCAAATGGATTGAATTTGTATTATTTTATTTGTCCTATTATAAAGGAATTATATCTATAAACACATTTGTGGGTACAATTTACCCACGTACTAACTATTTTAAGTTAGTTTGCAAGTCGTGCATTGTGGTTGACACAGACCCGTTTCTAGAAAGTGCACGTCAAGCCCATAAGTGTTGTCAACAACATTATCCTTTTTTTCTCTGGTCCATGCGCTTATATTTACAAAGGGAGGGACAATTAGTAACAAAGGCTTGGAGCATTTATCAAACTCTTGAGTCCATAAGGGCAAGAGGCTGTCAAAAGACAAAAACACCTAGTCCTGGCCAATTAGTTATTTCACAAGAACACTCGTGGGGCGTCACTGGTGAGGCTGAATACGTGGACACTGGGTCAATGTCTTCGGTTCATTCCCGGGGCAGGCCTCATACTTTCCCTATACAGTTTCCCCATTCGTATATACACGCACACATATACCCACAAACACATACACATTTATATATATATACTTCACATACATACGTACAGTGCATGCTTCTCATTTAGCCTGTAAAATAGCGAACCTACCTTGCATTGTTTCACCATGGCATAAGGAGTGCATGAACACACAAACATACATACACACGAACATGTATACACATGAAAATATACACAAATGAACATAACGAACACATGAGCACGCCAACACACACACACACGCACACACACGCACACACACACAACCACATGAACACAAATAAACACGAACAGTCAAACATATGAACATCCCAACACACACAAACATAAAAACACACATAATTATACATGAATATACACATACACACGACTATCCCAAAATACATACACACAAGAACATAAAAACACAAGAACACACAAACACACACATATACATTAACACACATAAACACGAACATACAAACACATGAACATCTAAACATACACACACGAACACACAAACGCACATAATTATACGTGAACACACACACGAATATTCCAAAATACATACACACAAGAACATAAAACACAAAAACACACATATACATGAACATACAAACACACAAACACACATATATTTGAACATACACATACATGAACATACAGACACACAAGCACACGTATACATGAACATACATACACACAAATATACAAATACAGAACACAGAAGCACACATACATAGGAACATGCATGCCACATAATATTATTACTTTAACGAATCTAGCAATGTTATTGTTATGTCTACATATATTTACGTTTTTCTTCTTGAAAAAAATAGTTAGTTTTTTTATTTTATCTCAAGGTATTTGCTTATCAGTAAATTATTGGACACTATAGAAATAAAAAATATATATTAAAAGCAGGACTTTATAATTCACATAGGATCATTTTTTTTATTATTACGGATAGTTTTCCAATAATTGTCAATATAATATTAAAGTTTTCTTCTTCTTTGTGTAACGTGAACGTTTAATATATAGACCTAATTATCTTTATAACACTTCCAAAACAATTTTAGCTCTAACATTTTTTATTTTAATTTACCTAATTTTCTCTGCAATATTCTTTACTAGCGCTAAACAAAGCAATCAACTGGAGTCGCTAAAAGAAATAACTAAGATAAAAAGTTGGTGGGACTGTTTTAGCCTCGTCTGTTTTATCACCAAGTCAAACGAGAACACTTTCAATACAGTTTATTATTGTCGTTATTACGTCTTTTTTTAGATCTTTTCTGTGAAATGGTGAAAGGGCAGGCTTACACTTACCAAGAAGTCTGACATTACATATTAGGTTACCAACAGGATAGTTTAATTCCGTATTGTTAAGTAATAAGATATAATATTTAATTCCTTCTATTCTAAGCTAGGCCAAGGCAAAATCTAAATAAATGGTACGGAACCCTGCTACAGGTTTAGGATTGCAGTGATAAGCTCCTCCATGACATTTTCTCGCTCTGTTGTTTAATAAAAATGGAAATAATATAAACTAGCAAACCCTAAAACATAAAGAGTAATTTAAGATGCTCAAAATTTTATGTGTTATATCTGATTGACAAATCTCAGTTGAGAGAAAAAAAAAGAAATATTTATTTATATATGTTTCAGAAATTTTGAGAATTGAGATTATAAGCCCCTATTTTTCATTAACTCTCACTTATTAGTTTTAAATTTTAAGATTTTTTATTATCTAGGGCATACTTATATCTGCTCACCAAATTTAAATTTCATAGCATACCTATAGGTGCTATTATTTTATTTTGACTCTTTTTTCCGTCGTAGGGTCGTGCCTGGCTACAAAACAATATTAAATGATGACTACAAGTAAAGACGCAGTCATCTACTTACTCGAGTTGCCCAATTCCACCGTTAACACCAAACTCCAGATCTAAGCGCTAACACGACCGGCCGGCAACACAGTGACACTGCTGAACTTTGAATATCAGCCGTCCGAGAGCATGTAGATTCCTAGTGCGTTCGAAAGAAATTGAGAAAATTCTGATACTTTCAATTTGTCTCTGGAAGAAGAAACCGGATCACTGGAGAACATGTTAGTATAGGTCCATACGTTTTAGTTGGGCCTTTTCCCGTAACCGTGTGAGCTGCGTGTCTATGAGACGCTGTAATTTTCCTTTAGGCTTTTGTTCATCGTTCGACTCAAGCAACTGAATCTGTTGGTTCTTTATTACATATTATGTGTTGCACCTTATACTTGTTGATAAAAAAGAAGGAGATTGAACCTTTATTTTCCAGGGTCCCATTTACAATTTAAAATTTCAAGGATCTTATGGTTATTTAAAGTGGCTTCTTTTACCTACCTTCTAAATTTAGGTTTTCTACTACATCGAAAAGTATTTGTTTCTATAATTTTGGGAAATTTTAAATACTTTTACCTTCCTATTTTTTCAACTAGCTTTAGAAATTTAGAATTTCAAAATTTATTTGGTTATCTGGAGTTGTTCTTGTACCTCCCTCACAAATATAAAATTTCTACACCATCTAAAAATTTTTTCTCTTTGTATCCAACATCCCCATCTTACTCTATTTTCCAGAGCCACATTAAATAAAAATAGGACTTTAATGGATATTTGGAGTGGTGCCTTTAGCTGTTAGCCCAATTTTAATTGGCTTCCACATTGAAAAGTAGTTATTTCTGTTAGTTTTAAAAATTTTGAGCCCCACACCTCCTTTTATCAAAATAACTCTTAGAAATTCCAAATTTCAAGATTTATTTGGTCATCTGGAATTGCCTATTTACTTGTCTGACAAATTTAAATTTTCTACTTCATGTGAAATTCTTGGATTCTCATTTTGAAATTTTTCTGATTATATGGGGAAATCCTTTACCCTTCTGCCAAATTTAATCTTTCCAGCACATATCTAAGTTTTTTTGCGAACACAATGCTCCAAACCCCGTTAAATTTCACAAAAACTTTTCTTAATGGATTACTACGTCATGAAAGGAACTTCCCAGACAAATATCAAGATTCCAGGTCCAGGGGCCTGGGAGATACGGTGAGGAGTCAGTTAGTCAGGGCTTTGGTCTTCATATAAGTTATATAGTTTTGGAGTGACCATCTATGCATTTTAAAAATATAATGCCACTAGACGCCATATAGAGTTATATTCACGGGGACATTTTTTTGATAAATAAATGCATCTAAAAGAAATTTAGAGTGATCCTTTTCCTGGCAAATAATTGAAAAAGATAATGCCTTTTAAAATTATTTTATATTTTATATAAGTCCATCTTTAAGAGGTATACTAAACATTTAGGAAACTTTCTGGTGTAAAGGAGCTAAGATCTGCTACTCCCCCCCTTTTTTTCCTTCCCTACGCCCATGAATGTAAATGTATTTGTACTATTGGCAGCATAAAGACCCAACCAAGTCATCGGTGGCTGTGATATTAATCTCTTAGTAAGCGATCATATTCACAGGCCATTACAAATTCTGCCTTAGATAAAGAGTGAAGAATGATTCTGAGCACGGGATGATCCTTGGATAACACAGTGGTAGAGCATTGGCGTTCTATGCCAAAGGTCCCAGGTTCGATTACCGTGTATAGGATGTGATTTTTTATTTTATTCGAATATGACTCAATTACGGATAGTCTTTCTAATTATAATCATTAATCCTCTAATATTTGTCTTTCATATGTATTTAATTGTGCAGTGTTGCTTTCTTCCACGATTAACATTGTTAATCATTTGCCAATCAAGGAATACAAAAATTTACAGACAAACAAAAATTAATATAAATATATAGGAATTAATAACCAGTGGAGGAAATTGAATTTAAAACTACCCCCTACCTTGAACATAAATTATGTGTATTAGTAGATGAATAAGCTATATATTGTGCTAGGTCATTTTCAAACAAGTTTTTTTTTCCACGAGTCTAAATGGGAAGCATGGCATTTCTCACATGCGAAATTCAGAGCCCTCAATAATTCTTATATCCAGTTATGTTCGTTAAAGTGCTAGATCTCATTTTATCAGTTTTGAGGTTTAAAATAATGAATCCAGATTACATCCCCATTGTAACCCCCCCTCGTACCCCCCACTCCCTCACCGCTACCTACAACGTGAGCCTATACTCTGTCAGGATGTACTATCACTGAGGATAGGGAGAGGTGATTGTGTGGGTTCGTATTTGACTTTCAACTTGGATTCTTTATGTGTGGTCAGTACTACCACATCTATTACAAATGTGATGTTGACCGTAATATAAGGCCAAAATAACCTAAAGACTATTTGGAAACCTGTGACAAAACGAGGTGTTGCTAGGAGTAATCAAAGGCCTGTCTGACTCCTAGGTAGTCCCTACACGGTTTTCGAACCCCGTTACCCTGGGCTTGAGTGGTAGCCCTCCTCCAAAAATACTGATGAACTGGCGTCCTAGCCCACGTAGTCCCAAATCAGGCAGCGTGACCCCTAGACTGCGATGTTGATTAGTCAGCCCAGATGGCTGGATCCCCCCACATTTTATCCTGACCCCTGGCCTGGTTTCTGAATAACGAATGCTAACAATGTTTATGTGGTCAGCTCCTCTATTCTATTTTACGGGCTAATAACAACCTGCAACCCTCGTTTTGTCATTCACAATCCATAACACACAATATAAAATAAACATGCCTTTCAATTTAGGCCGTGCGGTTACACCATTATATTAAATGACTAATGTTAAAAATAGCATATCCCCTGCTTTTCAAGCGCTACCAGTGGTAATAATAGCTACTAGCACACGCCATCACGGCTGATATTGGATTAAAATATATACATATTTGACAGTCATGCAGTAGCGGATTTAGGTTTGAGGACGCCCTAGGCCCGAGACGATATGGCGCCCTTTTTTTTTTGTAACAGTATATATATATATATATATATATATACATATACATATACATACATATATGTGTGTGTATAAAATAATGAAAATAATAACAATAATAATAAGAAATCTAATTCAGGTATAAATTAAACATTTTTTTTAACATAACAATTAAATATAGAATTAATAATAAATTGCTTGTAATTAAAATATAAATTATTTCAATTAAAAATTTTGGCGCCCCTCAAAATTTGCCGCCCTAGGCCCGGGCCTCACGGGCCTAAGCCTAAATCCGCTACTGCACTCATGATGGCGTCAAATAAGAACCAGTTCAGAAAATTTACCTTAAGGCAAGGTATTCTCTAACACAGTGTGTTTGTCTTTAGAAAAAAAATTGTTTCACTGTTTAGATATGGTGCCTTGCCTATTTCTCCACACTCTTAAGACAATGATTCTTTCCACCAGGTGGATATTATATTTCTCTCTTTTTCACTACGGTCTATAACAAGGGGTTGGATGGGAGGCGATTATTTACCCCTCCTCAATGAAGAGGTGGTGTAGTAGGGGTAATAGTGGTAGAAGAAGAAGAAGAAGAAGGGGAAGGGGGATTGGGACAAGATGACTGCTACGACCTGATTTCGCACCGGGAAGTAGCGGAGATTACACACCATTTACCATCCGCTTGTCTTCCAAATGGCTTCTTTTAAACATATTTCACATGCTGTTTCCTCCCTCCCCTTCCCTTCCTTACGAGAGAAACGGTTAGCTTTTTACTCTGCTGTTTGATTTATCACACGACTCATGCAGCGTGTGTGTGGGGGGAAAGAGGGGGATTCGGTTGGGGAAGGAAGGGGGAGGAGGACGTAGGAAAAGAGGAAAGCGGGAGGGAGGTTGGATAGTGTTATAAAACCACTCTAATGACTGTGGTTGTTTGGGTTTCTCCTTATCTTTCTCACCCAGTTTCTTCTTCGTTCCATTTCTCTATTCCCCGCCCAGTTTGCGCTCTCTTCATTTGTCCCGCTTGTTTACTTTCTTGTTCCCATGACTTCGTATTTTTTTCGCTTTATTATTATTTTATCTTTATTTATATATGCTATTCATGTATTGCTCTCATTTAATACAAATATTCTTATTTCAAGCGGACTTATTTTTTTTAATTTCCACATAATCACTTCCTACTAGGATGTTTAAATTAGTTGTTCCCTTTCATTTCTTTTTACTAAACTATCATAGTTTTTCTCCTTACTTTTAGTTCTCTGCATCTTATTACACATCCGGGATGTGTGCATCTTAACTACACAGATGAAGAGTGAGGAAGTGAGGATTTATAGGACACGTACCCAAATTCATGTGGAGGTGGAGTGGGTGGAAAAAACCACCCTCACTAAACCCGATCGGGATTCGAACCTGAACTTCTACATCCCTTGCAAACCATACTTAATGAGCTTGACGTTTAGTCTCCATGCACACCGATGCAGATTTCCTACTTAATACCTTCTCTCTACAATTCCATATCTGGTCCTATTTACCTAGCTCCATACGCTTCCTATTGTTATTTCTCTCTCTCTCTTTCTTTGACTAACTTAAACTTTGTAAAATTAGACATATTTTAATTTAAGAATAGTATTAAGAAATTTAACCTTCACCTTCTAAACACTTATGATTAAATTTTCACACGAACTATAATCTACCTTAACCTAGAGCAACTCACTTATAGTCGGATCACCATGAGAATAACTCGTTATCAAACATGTAAAAATAAATGCATGGCATATAACTGTAACAAAAGGCCTCTAAGGCTGTCAAGATCCATACAATCTGATGGGTGCATGGCAAACGGTTTGGCGTATTATTACATAAATGTATAATAACGTTCTTTACATGACAAGCTACTATAGTCTACACACATCTTTAGTATATGGTTCATTGTATACGTGGATTTTCTTACAAAATGATCATTTGGAGCATCTTTAAAAAAATACAAATTTATTTTTTGGAGTCAACATTGAAATAATTATTTTTATAAGTGTTTGTTTGTATTCAAATTATCAATAAAAAATGACAGCTGCAGATAACATAACTTAACGTACGAACACGTGAAAGTAGATCTAATAGCTTCATCTTGCCGTCAGATATGTCCATTCGTAAGAAAATTGGGGAATATCTTGGGTTTGTAAGAGTAAGAAAATTACAAAAACACAGTTTAGTAAATGAAAGGCTTGGGTCAACAATGTGCTACGTCATAACAATGATAACAGTTATTGTTCATATTTAATTTGGTTCCTGTAAATCAGGGCTCTTAAACTTTTTTTTTGCGATTACATACCCCAATAGATTGCCCAATAAATCCCCATAACCCACTTCACCAGGTTGTCGAAATCATCACAATAATCACCATTACTATTATATACCAGAACGACTACAAAGCATATCAATAACTTGGTTTTGCTTTACATATTTATAGCTAGGAAAAGAATAATAGAAATATATATTTTTTATAAAATTTATTTGTACAAAAACGGCAAGTCACAAATACACAAGATAGCTACAATTAGTGAGATTTTTTCCTGTTGTAAAATATGGAATTGAGGATATAATCTAACAATTACTTTACTTACGTACTTACTTTATGGTATTAGGAACTCTAAGATAAATTGCCGTATTTACAAAAGTACGCCACCTATCTCTACCTTGAGATAGTTCTATCCAGTCCACCTCATTACACCCTCTCCCTATCTCAAGATAGTTCTATCTGGTCAACCTCATTACACCCTCTCCCTATCTCGAGATAGTTCTATCTGATCCACCTCATTACACCCTCTCCCTATCTCGAGATAGTTCTATCTGATCCACCTCATTACACCCTCTCCCTATCTCGAGATAGTTTTATCTGATCCACCTCATTACACCCTCTCCCTATCTCGAGATAGTACTATCTAGTCAACCTCATTACACCCTCTCCCTATCTCAAGATAGTTCTATCTGATCCACCTCATTACACCCTCTCCCTATCTCGAGATAGTTTTATCTGATCCACCTCATTACACCCTCTCCCTATCTCAAGATAGTACTATCTAGTCAACCTCATTACACCCTCTCCCTATCTCGAGATAGTACTATCTAGTCAACCTCATTACACCCTTCAGTTCCATTCCAATGTTATCCTCCAATATGCGTTTAGGTCTTACCAATGAACATTTCCTATTGGGTTTGCCAGTCAATACCCTGAACACGGTTCTAGAATCTCTCATTAACCCTGCATGTCTTTCCCACCGTAGCTTACGAGACTTGACTATCCTAACAATGTCTTGTGATGAGTATATGGTGTGTAACTCATCATTATGTAACCTCCTCCACTCTTTAGTATCTTCATCCCTCTTAGAACCAAATATAATCCTAAGCACTTTGTTTTCAATCATCCTACATATGTTATCTTCATGTAAGGTAATAGACTACGTTTCACATCCATGTAGAAAAACCGGTAAAATATTAGTTTTGTATACTCCCAGTTTTACATTTCTTGACAGCAGGTGAGATGTCTACAACTTACTAACCGAGTAGTTGCATGTATTTACAGACTGTATTCTTTTCCTAATTTCCAATATAATATCGTTATTACTAGTTAAAACTGTTCCTAAATATCTAAAATCATTAACCCAGTCAAATTCTATGTTGTTCTCAGTAATCTCTTTATTTAATTTTTTTTTCAGAGATTGAGTCCCATAACATTGACCGTGATGAGGGGGCATATCATATTCAAAGCCCATACCTTCATTATTTTGTTTCAATATCCCTGGCTTAGAACACTTGCTACACATCTTTAAATAAAGCAACAAGTTTATTTGTATTGATTTATTAATGTATAAAATTTGTATGAAATTTTTGTCAAGAGAAAACAGACATAGATATTAATATATCAGAACTAATATTTTGTGGCACAACATATTACTGCCCTAAAACCTTCAAATGTACTTTGGGTTTGTAACGACTTACATGTAATAACAATGGGTCAACACTCACCAACCCGGGGAACCCGCTCTCGGAAGGTCAACACACGGCAAAAACTCGATCACCGGCCTCCGCTCTCGGAAGATACGCCTAGCAGACTGAACGGCACGCCCGAGCCGGCCCACAGCGAAGCTCGAACACGTGTCCAGCCAGCCGAAGAAAGAAGAGAGTTCCATATCGTGCCACGCGTAGCGCCGGGGCGCTTCTATATTGTTCTCGAACCATCCCCCTCCTTGGATTGTTATGTTCTAAAGCCTTCCTATTCCTTCGGTCTTCCCCCCTCTCTGGGAATTATATTTTGTATATATACGGCTATGCCGGGAACATGACTTCACTTACTACCTCACCAGCTTGTGGATAAGAGGTGAGGACGGCGACCTAGGTCTTGGAGATTATTATCATACTTATCAAAATTCCTGTTTTGGCGTCATGGGGGGAACTCTGTCAAAATTATCTTTTAAATTTCATAACTAATTTATTTTAATATTTAAACTTGCAATGCTACGCGCTTACCGCGGCATGTAGTGAGACCGTCGCCTTTCGTCACCGCCTAAATTTGGGGTCTGAGCCCAATCTTTCTTGTAATATATATTTTTGTAAATACTAGTTTATGGCCTATGCGCCCAGGGTTTGTCTGTTCGTCCCGGGTTCGAAACCCGCCTTGTGTTCACATCATGAGTTTAGCAGTATTTGAACTCGACTTTGTTTATCGAGTCAAATACCGAGAGTTGATATGTTACCTAAGTTACGTTTACATTTGGGACTTACTAGGTTACAGTGACGTCACGTTTGTTACGAGCGTCTTTAGAAAACTTAATGTCTATACTAGGCTGGATAACTGTTGCGCGGGAGTTACAGTTATACCTATCCTCTTGTTCTGGGAACTATTCCAGTAGGTGAAGCAGCCAAGGAACTAAAGTCCATAATATTGTGATCCCGAACTTGCATTGTTTATAGTTTTCAAGCCCAACACATTTAGTGTTGTTAGGTAACCGTCTTGTGGAGGTTACAATATTGTTTACATTGTGATCTATTTGACTCCGTTGGTTAACGGAGAGGTGCGCTTCACGCACAGTTTGATGTATGTATTATACTATTATTGTTTTTGTTACAATAAAACATATTTTGTTCAACCAGGTAACATTCTTGCCTGATTTACAGTCTCCCTCACCTTATAGATATTAAGGGGGGGGAACAAGTTTAGTAATGGTTACATAATTTACTATCACTTTGGCCATTAGAATCTGCATCCCTTCTAAAACTGACAATATCTATGCTAGCTGATGATATTTTTGAAGTTATACTTCTTTAGGCGCGTTATGAAAAAATGATGAGAGTGAAATTTTAAGATGCGCGCGCATCACTGTAACTCAAAAGTAACAGGTTGAAGCTAAACCGCTCATTAAGTCTCGAAAAAAAAAAGCTACCAAGAAAATAGAAATAGAACCTCTGTTAGTCGCGCATGTTGGTACGCTCGTCGCCTCTGATCACTGTTTTCATATATATAATATTTATCCACATGTTTCTAGTTTCTACATTCACAACACGTGTTTTAGTTTCATACAAGTGCGAATTATATATGTGCTAATAAATTATATTCAGTAGTGATTTAAATTGAATATTTTGATTAATATTATTTACTATTCGTAAATATTAGTGAAAAAAATTGTGCTTATAGACTTTTTCAAGTGCTCCAATATAATTGAGGTTAACTATCCGTATGTATTATTTATTGATATAAATTAAAATATTATTATTTAATATAATTAATACTAAATATTATTAAATTATTTAACGATGCCAAAGAAGTATAACTTCTCACGCGCGTACATTAAGTACACAAACAAAATTTTTTATTTACAAACTTTAACATAGTATTATGAGTTAAGGTTATTTTGAATAAACTATATCATAAAATTAATCATATGATGAGCACAAACACGAAACTTAACATATATCGGTTACTACCCCTGTTTGAACCCGGGTCAATTAAATATATAACGACCTTTCAAATCAGTGTGTTGCGTAAAAGAAGGGTATAGAATTCAAGTTTATTATAAAAAAATCAACTTAATAAATACGTAATTGGTGTCAGACTTCATTGCTGGCGGCCGGGGTTCAATCCTCGGTCCCGGCACAGATTTGTCTGATTACCAAACCCTTCCTTCACCTCTGACAAGACATCTTGTGAATGTGGGGAATGCCAGGCCTCCACCGTGGTTCGGATTCCACGTTAAACTGTAGGTCCTCCATTTCATCTCACAATCACCCTANTCTCATTACACATTAGCGTAAGTGCGTATAACCCGAACGGGTAGTAAGACGCGGTGCTAATAATAATAATAATTATTATTATTTAGTTGTATTAAGCCTTTTTGTCATAGCGGCAAAAACTTTGTGAGGAGAAAAATAGCAATAGAAATGTGTATTTTAATTAGTGGTTCTCTTAATGAACGGTAAGAGCTTCTTTATTATAGATTACAATTCAATGCCTCAATTTAGTCATGAAAATAAAATGTCGCTTCAAGAAATGTATCTCATTTCTGAATTTAAACAAAACTATCTCGTTATTCTTTCTTACAGTCAAACTTTTTTTTTTTTCAAAATAAACTTTCCACAAAAAAATCTAGAAGATTTTTTTAAATATTAGAAAAAAAAATTACTGCTAATATTGTGATATTGTGTAGAATTTGTTCTTTCTTTCATCTATAATATGAAAAGAAAAAAATTAACTATCCTTCTTTCTGTCATGTACTTACAATCAGTCTTGACTCGCAAAGAGTTTTTCTGAGTTGTGAATTCTATTTTCGACGGCTACGTTTGTAAATGTATTAGTTTTTGTTGTTTCAATTTTGATATCTTTTCTCTCTCCCTTCATATATGTAATACGTTTTCTTAATATATTTAACCATTTCCCGTTTTGAAACTTTTTGTGAGTGTCTGACTTTTTCTTGTTAGATTTCTCTTGAACTTATTTTTCGTCGAGTTTTTTTTGGGTGGGGGGGGGGAGGGGGGTCAACAAGTCCCTCAATCACTCAGTCCTAACTCTGAACAAAAGTTGTCAAAAAGAAGGGTAAAGGCGGAAGGTTTGGGTAAAAGGGGGTTGAAAAAGGGAAGAAGGAGGTGGGTGAGAGGCGTGCAGATATAGTAAACTAAGAAAGTAGTCGACAGTTGAGAACAACTTTTTTTCTACTCTCTTGACTTCCCACCTTCTCTTTTTCCATATTGAGAGACACAGAAAAGCAAAGTGAAAGTGAAGATGAGGCACGAACTCAAGATTTTAAAAACACACGAAAAAAATCCAACAAAAGTAGTGGGTAACGGGCGGGGAGGAGAAGGTAATCAAAATTCTTTTTCTGTATTCGTTATTGCTTCCATCTGGAAGAAAATGCTTCCCCCACATATTTTCTCCCACTTGTACCAAATAAACACTCAGCTGGTCCCTACAACTTCTCGGAACACAAATTTTAAAAAAACATATCATAGAAACCATAAATCTGTAGGCAACATATTCTATTTTATGATATTTTTATTTTCAACATTTGATCCACAGACCTTACATAAAAATTTGTTTTGTGCTCCGAAATACACACTATGGCTTCTAATATTTATTTATTTCTAGAAATAGATACCTTTAGATATTGCCTTTGAATACTGCCAGTTATATTCACTCCAGTTTGTGGGCTAAATTCCTTTTATCTCCATATATATTTTACGTGGTATAACATTGGAAGAGGGTCAAGGTTTGATCCTTGATTTTCATGAGGGGAGCGTGGGTTCTGTTATTTTTTATGTGCAAGGAGGTTACTAACTCTACCGATATATGCAAGTTTATTTACATTTTCAGCAAATAAATACATAAATTAATTACTCAATTATCACTAAGAAAAAATAAAGATTGATGATAGAAAATGAAAAAAATTGCATTTAACTTCATCGTTAGTTAGGCTTTCTAAAAATTTATGTTAGTTAAATTATTTGTTAAATATTCAAATCAATTATTGACAGTGAATGACATGCGAAGCAACTGGATAATGTCAGCGACAGTACAACTTGTAGTTACTATAACATAGATTTAATTGGATTATTTTAAAAATCATTATTGGTAATATCAACTAACAAAAAATTCCTAAGAGGGTAGAAGGGTTAACGCAACCCCATACTATCTTCTGGATCTGCCCCTGGAGAGGGTATACAATGTAAAAATAAATAATTGGGCATAAATAAGCATATTTATTTTTAACTATTTATTTTAAACATTTCTGGTTTTGTTCTAATTTTACTAAAATATTTGAATGAGACCAAATCCCTCTCCTCTTTCTCTCCCGAGCTATGAACCCAACAGAAAGAGGATAGTACATATTTTGGTAACAATTTTGTATGTTTTCAGTTTTGAACAGATTTATTAATAATTAAACCTAGTAATTCAATATTAGCTTCCTCAAAGAGTAAAACGAATAGTAGGAACGTGTAAAGTCCATCTTACATTTAATTTTCTTCACTCTCAAGCTAGTAAAAGGCTATTTGACTTCCTCATTTTGCCTTATAGATCCAAAGGTCTCGTAAAAAAACACACCAGTGCTAACGTGGAGAAGAGCACCATTGTTATATTTTCTCGATTGCCAATGACGGGGAGGTTGAACTTTGAATCCCTGTTTGTTTTTAATACATTGTTTCCCACTCTCCCTCCACGCAAATGTGGGTAGGGTCTAAACCTACTCTACACTTTACCCTATTCATCTCAACCTTAATATTCTTAAGATATGTGGATAGTTCGGATTGGTAGTAAGAAGCGCACACACACACACACACACACACACACACACACATATATATATATATAATATATGATCTAAGGTCACAAAAGGAAAATGAATTCTAGTTGATTATCCTGTATAGAGTACATTAAAATTACCAGGGATTGAACGCTCCTGACCTAAAGTCATATACACATTTACCACAACTACCACATGAGTCATATATATATATATATGACTCAGGTCAGGAGCGCTCAATCCCTGGTAATTTTAATGTACTCTATACAGGGTAATCAACTAGAATTCATTTTCCTTTTGTGACCTTAGCTCATATAGTGTGTTCCGCCCTAAACCACCCAGAACGATTGTTCTCTTGCTTACCCGACCGAGGCAGTGAGGCCAACTCAGCGCGCACCATTAGGCCAACGCACACAAGGTCCAAGCTAGGACCACACCTCGCGGATGAGGTTAAGGGAAGGGAAATAGTAAAGATAGGGTCGTTATGCCTCCCTCTACTTCCCGCCCTACCTAGTATATTAAAAAAAATTTCGATCCTCCAAACTCTAAGGACTCTATTGACTGACAAGACCGAAACAGAAATATTCCTTTTCTCCCCATCTGCCATTTACAATTTAACACCATCGTAGACTTCAAACAATTACTTTAAGTTTCACATGACTAAAGCTCAATGTCCAAATACAAATAAATCAACTCGAGTGGCTCTTTCTCCACAAATTACATTTAGCATCTATTTCATTCATCAACCTTTATTCCGGACAAGCCATGAGGACGCAGCGTGTTTACTAAAACAACGAAAGAAGACTCTCCAAACCTAAGAAACACCCAATGAACTATGGCCTGTAATAGTGAAGGAGTGGCTGCTTCGTGGCGCAGCAGACTGGTGGAAGTTATAAGAGAGTTACTTAAAACATGGGAAAAGCTTTGTACAATATTAAGTCTCCAGGTCAAACTACAAGATAAGCCATATGGAGAAGCCAACACCAGACGTTACCCCCCAGACCAGTTCATCTCGAATAAAAATACAACTATATAACAGATTATTCCTCTACATTCTCTAAGAACAACCATCTCATAAACCGATCCAAATCCTACCTGAGAGACAGTCAACCCTTATTCCCCCCGCCCCCCCGGCAAACAAATTCCACCAACTCACCTACTTGAGAGATCTCCACTCATCTTGTCACTGTAGTTAGTGTCCTGAATTGCACTTACACAAGAACTGTCTATTCCTAGTACGGAGGAGAAACGAGACAGCAAGAAACCAACTGGTCCTCCCAATTATTCAGGGAAATGGCCAGAGGGGTAGAGACAATGGCCCATCTCACTCCTACAAACTGAGGCAACCTTAAGAGGGAATGACATGAGTTCCAGTAGAAACTGGATTCGGATCATTAATCGTGGTGGGGATTCAGGTGCATGCATGAACTTCCCCAAGACTTCAATCTTCAACATCCCAACTAAGAACAAGATGCATCTTAACCCATATGGGTGAGGCTAACCAAAACGGACATGAGAATCCTAGGATTCTGTTACCTGACAGTAAAGTTAGGAAACACCACAGTGTGACACGACATTTCTCTTAGCAGAGGATGTTACAGCAAATCTTCTTCTTGGCCACGACTGGCTCAAAATTAACAAGGCAATCTAGACTACGCGCGATCATGAGTTTTATTTGGAAAACAAAACAGAGAGCAAATATATTGGAAAGGCAATATGTGCAATCCAGCCAAACCGTAGACTATAAACAGTCAAACATGGATTTGGACATCAGCAGCAAAACAACATATTTCAGGGTATGAAGACAAACTGCGAGGCTTTCGGTGCCCATAACACCAATGACGTGACCAACTGTACGATGTGTACCACTAAGGTCAAGGAAAGATACTCTGTTCGGGGAACAAACTATAAGCCACACTGTCAAAGACAACGCATCGAACAATGTAGGCAGGGTGAGCCAATTAACTCCTGAATGCCTTAGTCAAAGCGTCAAAAGTCAACGCAGTAGGACTAACCACCAATGAGAAAGAATGAATGAAACCTTATATCTCCCAGATATATTTTTCAGAGAGTCACACCTTCCTACCCTTACACTTCCTCCAACTCTCCTAAAAAAATGATACAAGAACAGCATGGTAACAAGAAGACTCAGGAGATGATACAGAAATGGTAGAAGATAAATGGAGTATTGAAAGATCAACAACCCACCTAATTTGGTAGACACATGGTTTAAGTCATCACTCTCGTGTCAGACTAGACTTCCGATGACAGGGAGATTGGAGTTCGAATCCCATTCAGGTATACTGAGGGTGTTTTTACAAGATGGGTTTAAACGCTATCCATGCATATGTGGGTATATTTAATCTAAATTCAAACTTTCTCATCCCTATTTCCCTAGCTTAATTAGGCATATGCGTGCAACCTGAACAATATGTAAGACGGTTCTAAAATAATAACCAATAATCCTGACAAGAATGACTATATTCCCAAAAACACATAGTTCTAGAACATGCTTTTATATACAGATAAAACCCCAAGGAAGAACGGAAACTACTCGTCCCTGACACTATGCAAACGGAGCATCTCCAACACTTCCACGACGAAATAGACTATCGCGGAGACAAGAACACTCTCCAGGCTGTAAGGAATCAGTACACGTAGATAGAGTAACTAATATGGTCAGATAGTACGTAATAGATTGCCACACCTGCACAATAGTCAAGCCAACCAGAAGAATAAAGAGAACGCCTTTTCAGAAGCACAAGCTGATGGAACCTTGGAAGGAAATCGTTATCGACCACATGGGACATTGGCCAAGATCCGTGAGTTGAACAAGTTTTCTCCTCGTCATAACCAATATGTTTTCCAAATGGATTGAAACGTTAATACTAATCAATTCCCATACGTCTCAGATAAAAAGAATACCCGAAGTTGAAATCATCCCCTAACGTGGATACACAGTGGCTATCCTCATAGATAATGACCCACTTTTCCAGATGTAAGATGCTTCACCTGGCAATTTCTTCAATGGAACATAGCAAACTACCATTTATGGGAGAATACCATGGTGTGACGGAATCCAGAATTAAATATAGGGGCCCACACCCATATACAGACTCAAGCAAACAAACACTTAGACAAATCACTGCCATAGATTCTTTTTAGCCTAAGCAACAGTAGAAACGAAACCAAAGGCTTGATTTTAACAAGTTCCTTCCAAGCGAACCCCAGTGACGATCCAGAGACTGGAAGGCTCCTGGCCAAGAAGCAACACCCAAGGAACCTCTTGGAGAGGTCCTCAATCAACACAGAATATAGGCAAGGTCTCACCTGAGCCAATACCAAGAGAGGTATCTGAGGAGGTGCAAATTAACTTCAGTGCCATTTTTTACTTCATGCACAAATGTTTTACCCCAACACCAACTTGAGAATCCATACAAGATATTGCCCTCAGTGTACTGAACCTTATTTGATACAATGTATTTGTGGAACAAATATTTATTGGATCAAGGCAGACAACGTCAATGGTACTGGCGAGGTTAAGGATTACTGAGAACAACTGCAAGTCCATGCACTTACGCTCATGTATAATGGTAGGGTGATTGTGAGATGAAATGGAGGACCTACAGTTTAACGTGGAATCCGAACCATGGTGGAGGCCTGGCATTCCCCACATTCAAAAGATGTCTTGTCAGAGGTGAAGGAGGGGTTTGGTAATCAGATAAATCTGTGCCGGGACCGAGGATTGAACCCCGGCCACTAGCATAGAAGTCTGACACCTTACCCCTAGACCACCAGGTCACTAACTATTTTTTAATTTGATTAAATAATCTGGTTAGACATTAACGAGAAAGAAATTATTGGCATTGTATTTACAACTAAGGTTTAAAGAAGTAAGCTCTAGATAAAACCACATATCAATAAGAAGGCCCATATTGTAACTGTTAAGCAGGAACAGGCCATTTATGGTGGGGGGAAGTATTAAAAATATATGCTGGTAGCACCACTAGCCATTCTACACCGAACCAGAGCACACACATTCACCACCAACTGTGTAGTAGAATGGAAACTGAAAGCTTCATACATATTTTAAATAAACCAACAGGGGTTACTACCATGTGTGTTACGACTCACTAAAAGCCTCAGAATACCAATGTAGTTTTATGTTTGTGGTGCATTTTCAACAAGTTTTTTTAACGTTCATAAAATGGTTAAATTTTTGTTATTTTTTTAAAAAAAATAGAGTGGTAAAACATATCCTTCCATACTTCTTTTTTAATGTTTATTTTTCAATGTAACACAAGCAGCCCCC